>JAJIBD010039303.1:0-116436 GCA_021461705.1 Cryptotis parvus | reverse complement strand
GATCACTTGGATCACTTGAACTCGCTATTCATCGATTTGCTCGAGCGGCTGCTCAGTAACATTTCCATTGGACCTTATCACGCGCCAATGTAGCCCAATGGCATCTGGTTGATTCAGGAATATGAAGAGCCTCAAACCGTCCCTTCAGGGTCTTAACAAGGAAGTCTGACCATCTTGTAGGTGGGCGGCCATGCGATCTTTTGACATCCCGGGGGATCCAGTCGGTAATGGCTCTAGTCCAGCTGTTGTCTCCAAATCGCATTACATGTCCAGCTCCATCTGATTTTCGATGCCTTGGCAACGAGTAGCAGCCCTGATTCTGGAATAGCTGACGGAGGCCAGACTCCGATTCCCTTCTCTCACTTGAGTGAGGCGTGATATTCCAAGCATAGCTCTTTCGATTCCTCTCTGGGAGACCCAACAGCATTCTCATCCTGCTTTCGTAGGGCCAGGTCTCTGAGGCGTATGTTAATGCAGGGAGAATGGTGGAGTCAAAGAGATGTGCCGTGGGGCGAGGTTCTTTGTCCTTTTTAGCTATTTCTTCGATGCCTTTGAAGGCATTCCATGCCGCTTCTTCCTCCCGCGCAGCTCAGGTTTTTGGTCGCTCATCATGTTGACTTCTCTAACCTAGGTACACATAACTGCTGCATTCAGAGATGTCTGTTCCATTGAGAGTGAATGGGGCCTCTGGTCCTAGTTCACTTTCATGAACATAGTTTTCTTTAGATTCAGCTGTAGACCTATCCTTCCACATTTTCGGTCAAAGTCAGCCAGCATTTGTGCCGCTTGGCTAATGTTTGGTGTTATTAGAACGATGTCATCAGCGAAGGGGAGGTGGTGTAGTTGCCGACCATCTATCTTCACTCCCATTCCTTCCCATTCTAATTGTCGCATGATGTTCTCGAGGGTGGTGCTGAAGAGTTTTGGTGAAATGGTATCACCCTGTTGAACCCTCTTTGACATCAATGATCACTTCTTTGTAGAATGGTGAGATCCTGGTGGTGAATCCGTGATACAGCCTCACGAAGGATCTTGATGTATTGGGTTTGAACACCCTGTTTGGCTAGGGCTTTGATGACCACTTCAGTCTCCACAGAATCAAAGGCTTTCTTAAATCAATGAACGTGAGACAGAGCGGCATCTTGTACTCCCTACAAACCTCAAAGAGCTTGGTTACTGTGTGGATATGGTTGATTGTGCTGAATCCTTTCTCGGAAGCCTGCTTGCTTGCATGGTTGTCCTTCATCTAGTGTTCTGCTAATCCTGTTCAGGATGACTGAGATTGTAGATGGCAGACAACAGGCAGATGGGGCGGTAGTTGCCATGTCGTGAATGTCTCCCTTCTGAACAGTAGAACTGTCCTGCTTGGTTTTCCATTGGGAGGGCACCTTGCATTCAGGACAGGTAGCATGTGAAGAGCTGAGCTAGTGTATTGATGAGTACTGGAGATTCTTCAGGTGTTCGGGTCTGACTTTGTCTGGCCTGGTGCTGTTCCCTTCTTTTTACCGACGAGATGGCATGTCGGATTTCAGAAGGGAGAACGTTGGGAATGGACATATCCATCCTGTGAATTTGGTAGGGTGGCAGGTGGATGGGGCTATCAAAAGAGATTTGAGTAGAAGTCCTGGATAATCTTCTCCATTGCCTTCTGGAAGATGTGATAGATCCATCAGGGCATCGGAGGGCAGTCATCTTGGTCTTGTAGTTGGTGAAGGACAGGCGGTGTGGTGTGGAATGCTTTTCCCGGCTTCTGCGGTGGCACAGTCCTCAGTATGAAGAAAGATAGTTTTAAACAATTAGAAAGTCCTGCAGTGGAAGAATGCTCCCCACCTGCTTCCTTCCCCTATGTCCTCCAGTAAGCAAACCCTGTTCTGAGGTTCTCTAGAAGCTCAGTACCAGTATTTCTCTGGCAGTTTTTTATTGACTTTGCAAGAGAGCTTTGTATTTTCCAGGGGCCATCCTTCAAGCTGTTCAAACTAGGAAAAAGCACATATAGGCTTGGGATTGACATTATGTTAAGATATCAAAAGATGCTTGTGGAAATTACATATACAGTTGGGGAGGAAGTTTTGGGGTTATTTTGCATACTGGTTCAAGAGCTGATCTGTAGAGCTAGAGGGGCTGCTTCCTCCAACCTGGTGGCACTTCTTCCTCCTAATTTGGAACTATGAAAATAGGCTCGCTAGGAGGATTATTGTCAGACACTCTGGAAAAACTTAAATACTCAGTGCACTCTGTGCCATCTTCAGGTGAAATTCCATGCTATTTAGATGTTCCGCGTTGCCTATATATTTTTTAAATCTGAAGCCCTTTTTTTTAAACAAATTGAAAACACTGGGTGTATTAAAACCCTGTGTTGGACTCTGGAACTAAAGTAAAGACTAAATTTGTCCTGGTCCTAAATCCAAGACTCACCATCTTAGGTTACACAGAGTAGCGGGTATACATAACATTAATGAAATCCTCTATTAAATCAATAAGGCCCAAGAACTGTCATATTGTAATCTAGAGTAGCTCTGAAGTGGTTTGTACCTTCCCTTGGGGATTGTTGGAATGAGGAGGGGGAGTGGGATGCAGCAGCCTTGCAAAGGTGGGGAAAGTGTTTTATGTTTGCTTGATGAAGGTAGAGTTTCAGAGCGAGGTGTTGGGCCTCTTCCGAGTGAAGGTGGTAAGTCGAGCTCAGTTGGGGGGAAACTGTGGTATTGAAAATGAATGGTCCCTAGCTAACAAAGTAACCTTCTGGCTAAAGCCTGGTTAATGAATAGAATTTGATTGGAAAATCAGCAGCAGCTTCGTCCTACCCTCCAAGCCCCAAACAATCCCTACTTTCATGAAGGTAATAAGAGATGACAGCCGTAGGGATCAGACCCCACGCACGACCTGGTCGCAACCCAGCCCTTTACATCCTGATGAGAGGATAAAGGAAATGGGCTTCCTGGCTGGTCTCCTCCTGGTAAATATTTTGCTCGCTTTGCAGAACTGCAATCTTGAGTGCAATTCTGGACCTGCAGTTGGTGGGGGTGAAAACAGCAGAGCCTTTGTCGTGGATAGAGGTGCCTGAGGGGGAGGGAGCTTTGATTAAACTGCTGGGCGCGTTCCCTGCCCTGGTGCCAGCTCATTGTGCTGTTTTGTGTTCTTTTATGAGCCTCTGTGATGTAAAATTCACTAGAATTCTTACGCGTGACACCGTCCTAATGGAAACTCAAATTCAGTTCTCTGAATTCAGAATAGCGGTGGCTTCTAAGTGTTGGGTATTGTCTGAATGGAAGCAGAAAGTATGTGAAAAGTTGAGGAAAAATTAGACCATTTTTTTGAAAATGTATCAGATAATTTTTTTGGGAAAAAATTCGTTTGGCTTTTATAAAGAAACTAGTCATCTAGTGACAGTCGCTAAGTTGTAAATGCAAAGAAAAAGTTCTTGCAGGAAATGAAAAGTGCCACCCCAGTGAACACATGAGATGATAAAGTGAAACAGGGGTCGGAGGGATAGTACAACAGGTAGGGCATTTGCTTGGATGTCACCGACCCAGGTTCAGTCTGCAGTATCCCATATGATCCCCAAATTGTCCCAGGTGTAATTTCTGAGTGCATAGCCAGGAGTAACCCCTCAGCATTGCCAAGTGTGAAAAAAAGATGAAAGAGCCTTATTGCTGAGATGGAGAAAGCTTTTTTGAATGGTTTGCGAAGATCAAATCAATCAGACCATGCACTTAGACCAGAGCCTAGTTTAGAGCAAAGCCCTAAGTCTTTTCAAATCTGAGAAGAAGTAAGGAAGCTGCGAAAAAGGTATGATTAGCAAAGCTCACTTCATAAGTACTTTTTTTTTGGGGTACCACACTCCAGTGGTGCTTAAGGTTTACTCCAGGTTCTGTGCTCAGGTGGTACTTAGAGTAATATATGTGGTGTCAGGGAATTAACCCTGGTTGACTGTGGAAAGGGCAAGCACCTCACCAGCTGTACCATCTCTTCAGCTCCAGTTCATGAGGTTTAAGGAAAGAAGTCTTGCCCAGAGTGTAAAAATACAAGGTGGGGTAGCAGTTGCTAGTGTAGAAGCTGATGCAACCAGAAGATCATTATGTCATGGTGTAGTTGCAGTGGAGAAGCTGATGTTATCAGAAGATCATTGATGAAGGTGGCTATAGCAAAAAATAGATGTTGATAGCCTTAGACTGGGAGATGTTGCTATCTAGGACTTCCATAGCTAAGAAATAGCTTGCTTCTATCCTCCCAAGGGCTTGCAGATTTTCCTGTTAGGGTTAATTCACTTGGTTACTTTGAGTTGAATCCAGTGCTCATTGGCCATTCCCAATATCTTTGGACTGTTTTATTAACTCAAACCTGCCAGTGCTCAATAAAGGGAATGATATGGCTGGTTTAAGCATACTTGCTCATTGCATCACTTACTGAATATTTTGCTCTGTGTGCATACGTGTGTGTGTGTGTGTGTGTGTGTGTATGTGTGTCTTTGAGGGACACACCTGGCAGGAATCGGATAGTACGGTGGGAGACTGTGATGTCGGGGGACCAACTAGTAGCTCCCTTGTGCAAGGCACACACTGCAGCCCGCTGAGCTATCTCCCCTGGCCCTTACTGAATATTTTAAGGCCTCTGTTGGGATCTGTTGTTCAGAAGAAAGGAAAATTCTGTTCAAAATATTGCTACTTGTTGAGACAACACAGCTGGTCCCCGTAGAACTCTGCTTCGAGATGAACAGGAGATCCGTGTTTTCATGTCTGCTAACGCACCTATTCTGTAGCCCACAGAGCAAAGAATAAGTTTAACTTTCAAGTCATTTTATTTAAGAAATACATTTTATAAGGCTTTTGTTGCCATAGAGAGTGATTCTTGGATGGATTTGGACACACTCTGAACTGAAAACTCCTGGGAGAAAGACCCGGTAGAACAAGAGGTTAGGGGTTTGCCTTGGACAGCTCACCCAGTGCTAATCCCCATACTGCATATGGGTCCCCGAAGCACCATGAAGGGGCACTTTAAACTAAGACCCTAAGCACCACTGGGCATAGCCCCATATCCTAAATAAATAATAACCAATTAAAATGATGTTGTTGGGGAGATAATTCATAAAACAGAATGAGAATGTGACTCGCATATGCCAGGCTCTGAATTGATCCTGGCACCACATGGCACAACTGAGCACCATCTGGATTACAGCAGATGCGGCCACTAAACACTAGTCCTGGACACTAAACCAACAGGTCTGCTCTAGCTCACCCCTGGCACTGTGTGTGATGTGTGTGTACACACACATAACATACATGCACACAGGTTTATGATTCTTGGAAGAAAAAAATTTATCATAAACAGGAGTTTGGAAATTTATTTCTCAAGAGTGACTTTGAGAGGCTGGAGAAACAGTACAGTGCAGTGGGTAGGATGCTTGCCTCCGGCACACGCACTGACCCATGTTCCATCATCAGCACCCCATATAGTCCCCTGAACCTACCAGCAGTGATATGTGAGCACATAGCCAGGAATAAGTCTTCAGCATAACCGGGTATGCCCCTAAAACCAATAATAATGACTAAGTGACTTTAAGTGGTTCAGGATTTCAGTGGAGGAGGTCGCTGTAGACATGATTAAACAGCAGGAGAACTAGAGTTAGAAGTGGAGCCTGAAGGTGAGACAGGATTACTGTAGTCTCATGATCAAAATGAACGAAGTGTTTTTAAGGTGAGCTAAGAGTGTGGTTGCACAGATGGAATCCAAAGCTAGTGAAGAAAAGGTGAATATGTTGAAGTGACAACAAAGGATTTAGGACATCGCCACACAGTTTACTGTCAAGACAACAGCAGGGTTACAGAAGACTGTTCCAATTATGTAAGGAGGTTTATTTTGATAGTAAAATACTACTGAGCAGCATAGCGGGTCTGAGAAATTCTCATGAAAGGAAAAGTCAATCAGTGTAGCAAACTTCACTGTGTTTTTTTTTTTTAGGGGGGCTTTAAGAAATTGCCACAAGCACCCAGCCTTCAGCAGCCATCAGTCTGATCAGTCAGCATTCATCACCACTTGGGCAAGAGCCTGCAGCAGGACAAAGATGATGATTCAGTCAAGAGCTTTGATTTAAGGCTAGCGGTTTTTAAGTTTTCATTAGGAACTAGAAGTACAGAAGCCAAAGGTTATCGGCACAAAAAGGACGGATACAAGGCCTTTCTTTGTTTCTGTTTCTCAAGGACTCTGATTTCATCATGCAAACCCCATGACTTAGGCAGGTCCCAAAGACCCACTCCCTCAACGACCACCACCATTGAACAGCATAATGTTGGGCCTTAGGATTTCAACATAGGAGTTTGGCGAGAACACAGTCAAACCACTGCAACTTGGATAACTAGATCCTAAGCCATTTATGAATACTTCATTGTAGTCTTAGCCATCAGTTTGTTAAAAAAGAAGCACTTCTACAAAAAGTTTCTGTACTTGACAGAATGACTGATACCTGTCATTCAGAAGTACTAAGATTGTACATGGAAAAGTGTCTAGGCAGTGATGGCTAAAAAAAGAGCCAGCTCCACCTGCCTCAGCCTTATGAGCACTGCTATATGTATCAAGGAAAAATCTGGAAAAGATCTCTGCAATGAAAAAATAAAGTTAGATATGTTTGTCGAGGAACGTGTTCAGGGTTTTTGTTTTTATGTGTGAGTTGTATGTGTTGTAAGAAGTAATTTTTTAAAATTAACCAGAAGGAAAAGGACAGAAAGAACAGATATAGAAAGATATAGAATGACTGCATTTATTTGCATTTTATATATATATATATATATATATATGAGAGGGAAGTCCAATGGAAATGAGCGTGGCGCCACATGGGTGTAATGCTGGTAGTTGCGAGACGGCCGGTATCGAACGCCACCTGAGCGGGCCTGGTGAGGAAGCGCCTACGTTGAAGTCAGGAGTCTCTGGACCGGCATACTGCTGGGCCGGATCAGGAGAAACTGCTCCAGGGTGGGTGTCGATGATCCCGGCTGTGATAGGGTCCTGGTCGATTGAGAGGGGAAGTCCAATGTGGAAAATGTAGCGGCGCCCCATGGAGTGGCTAGGGTCGTCCGGCTGTTGTGAGGTTCTGCCGGGTGGTGGGGCCAAGGCTGGAACCCACCATGCCTCCCGACTGCCTCATGAACTGGGCACAGGGAGAGCAAGGAACGCTCTGCCCCATGTCTCGAGAGTCTCTGGACCAGCATACCTGGGCCGGATTGAGGAAGAAACCTCATCAGAACTCCACCCAGCCGACCAGCCCATCACAGCCCGGATCATCGACACCCACCCTGGAGCAGTTTCTTCCTCAATCCGCGCCCAGGTATGCTGGTCCAGAGACTCTCAGACATGGGGCAGAGCGGTTCCTTGCTCTCCCTGTGCCCAGCCGTCATGAGGCAGTCGGGAGGCATGGTGGGTTCCAGCCTTGGCCCACCACCCCGGCAGAACCTCACAACAAGCCAGACGACCCCCACTCCACTCCATGGGCGCCGCCATTTTCCACATTGACTTCCCTCTCATCAGAACTCCACCCAGCCGACCAGCCCATCACAGCCCGGATCATCGACACCCACCCTGGAGCAGTTTCTTCCTCAATCCGCCCAGGTATGCTGGTCCAGAGACTCTCAGACATGGGGCAGAGCGGTTCCTTGCTCTCCCTGTGCCCAGCCGCTCATGAGGCAGTCGGGAGGCATGGTGGGTTCCAGCCTTGGCCCACCACCCCGGCAGAACCTCACAACAAGCCAGACGACCCCCCCACTCCACTCCATGGGCGCCGCCATTTTCCACATTGACTTCCCTCTCATCAGAACTCCACCCAGCCGACCAGCCCATCACAGGCTGGCTCAGCGCGCCGTAGCGGCCGCGGTTCATCAATAAAGGCTTTATTTGGAGGTGTTTATAGAGTATGCCTCCTGCACGGCAAGCCTAGCAAGCTGCTCGTGTTGTATTTGATATGCCAAATGCCAGTAACAATTATATTAGATCATTGTCATGACCTAATATAATGGTTTGAGGCTCTTTATGTTCCTGTCCCAAGCCGATGCCCTTGGCTCTACAGCATGTGACAGGACATATTGAGATATTACTGGTGCCCGCTCTAGCAAATAGATGATTAACGGGAAGATCGTGGATCGTGATCGTGATATATATATATATAGTATGATACCAAGGCCAGGCAAAACATGGATATATATATATATATATATATATATATATATATAGATAGAAGAGGGATAAATAATATTAAAGGTCAGGCAAAACACGGATTAGGAGGGGAGGATGTCAATATGTGGAATCACCCGCAAGTGTGTGGAGTCAGAGATTAGGTACGACTGAGAAGGGAGCAGTGTGTTAATAATCATTGAAAATTACAATACCAGCCTAGTATTGAGCATTGTATATAGGCAAAGGGATACACAATAATCTCTAAATGTATGTATTCCAAGCCACAATGTGTAAGAATGTAAGAGAAGGAAGAGAGAGAGAGAGAGAGAGAGAGAGAGAGAGAGAGAGAGAGAGAGAGAGGAGATAAAGAACCTGTGTCATAGAGGTGGGCTAGGGGATGGGGGAGGGAAGTGGGGACATTGGTGGTGGGAAATGGGCCCTGGTAGAGGGAGGGGTGCTGGAACTCTGTATGACTGAACCCCAAACATGAACATCTTTATAATCATGTATCTTACAGTGGTATAATAAAATATTGCCAAAAATAATAAAAGAAAAATAAATACGTAATATAAAAACAAAACAAGAAACTGGCTAATCCTATCACTTTTCATTCTCCTTTATGGGCAGGGTGGTCTTCCCACATTTGCCACTGTGGGAACAACATAGAAAGCCTGGAGCTCCTGAGGATAGTGGAGCAAAAGGTGTTCAAACCAGCTAAGACATCGCAGGAAAGAATTTTGCAGATGGTCTGTGGGGTCACTTCTGCTCCACCCATCCTTATCTGCCTAGGAGTTAATCAGTGTGTCCTGTTTGCTGTAGCAGTGGGTGTCAGGGGCTGTGTCAGTGTCCTCAGATGTTCTCCTTTTGTCTTTCGGTTGTCTTGGGTTTCCCTAGAGACTCCTTTTATAGACAGAATCTAAACCTGGTCTTTCACATTTTTATCTTCCTTAGAACACCTTGGTATTATATAGGAGTCCCTCTGCTCTAGCAAGATGTCTTGTGGGGAGGGAGTGCACTCAGAGGTAGGTCTCTATTTTAATGAGGCTTTTAATTGCTTTTCCTGATGATAGTCTTTGCCCATTTTTTCTTTTTGGGCTGACTAACTTTGTTGTTGCTCTATCTAGTTTAGGGCTGGAGATATTGCATGTGAGGGATAGGGTTCCACCCCTGGCATGTCATAGGGACCCACCAGGAATGATCCCTGAGTGCAGAGTCAGTAGTTAGCGCTGAGCACTGCTAGGTGTGGCCGGAAACTAAAAGGAAAAGAGGAAATCAGCCTCTCATTAATTGCAAATGTGTTTCCCATTTGTCTTTGGATTCGGTCTTTGCTATTTGATTTTTCCACACAAAAAGTGAAAAAAGATGAATACATTTGATAAGACATCCAGCTTCACAAGTGAATTTCAGAATGCCCCCCCACCCCCACCCCACCTCCAGCGCCTTAGGTGAGGCAGAAAAGCTACCAGGGGTGCATTGGGTATTTCTTTTCCCCTGGACAGTCTCTGATGAGATCCCAGAAGCACAGGCTTGGGTGACATAGTTTGCCTTGAGGGCAGGTATTGTTGAGGGAAATGAAACAGTTGGGGTGCGTTTCTGTGCATTTACTCTCCCTGCTGGAAACTTGAGATCTTTTCCAACTTTTCATGTTGGAGCCTCTATGGGGTTTCTGGGGACAAAACTTGGGAAAGGTGCATGGGGCTCCTTCAAGTCTCCAGGAGTTTTTTCATATTCACTCAACCTTGGCCAAATTCAATCTCGGGTAACTAGTAATTAAAAGATAATCAGCTACAATTACCCTGTAAGTGTTCCTATTGAATGTTGGCTCCTGTGGGGGGGTTCTGTTTCCCTTGCTATGTCACTCTCATACCCCACCTTACCTCTTCCCTGCTCCCCCACCCTCTCTGCCATGCCTCTGATTGTGAAGATGGTGGGATCTCTGTGATCTTGATTCTCTGGTGAACCTAAAAAGCTTCTGGTTTTCAGCTTTTCACTTTACTTTTTCTTTTTGTGAGAATGGAAATGAGGTTTTACAAGTTCTTAACATGTTGGCCAGAAATCAAAGCTCACTGTCCTAATTTATTTATTATGGAATCACCATGAGATGATTCAAGTTACAAAGCTGTTCATGATTGGGTTTCAGTCATACAATGTTCCAACACTCAAACTTTCACCAGTGCACATTTCCCACCACCAATGTCCCAGTTTCATTCCTCCCATCCCCATCCCCAGCCTGCCTCTATAGCAGGAGCTTTTCTCCCTTCTCTCTTTTTCCCCCTCCTCTTTTTAGGCATTATGGTTTGCAATATAGATACTGAGAAGTTAAAAGTCCATCTGATTTTCATTGCTCTTTTCTTCTTTTCTACATAATGTAATAACACAACTATCAGTTATTTCCTAAGTTCATCTATGCTTGCTTCACAATTAGAAAGGAATTGGGATTTGTTTTTCTGTTTCCTGTGTTCCTTGTTAGAGAAATCTGATCAGCTAACCATTCATGCTTGTTCCTTTACCTACCATTTGAAAATATTGGCAATATAAAATAAGAGAGTGAGAGCTATTACTATCTCATATTGCCTATATTTTCAAATAGTATGAGATGAATAAAGAATTCTATTTTAGGGGCTGGACTGATAGCCCAGCAGGTAGGGCGTTTGCCTTGCACGTGGCCAACCTGGGTTCAATCCCTGGCATCCAATGTGGTCCCCTGAGCACCGCCAGGAGTAATTCCTGAGTGCAGAGCCAAGAGTAACCCATGAGCGCCGCTGGGTGTGACCCAAAAAAGCAAAAAAAAAAAAAAAAAAAAAAAAGAATTCTATTTTGTAAAATGTAAAATTACATAAATTTAAAGCTTCAGTGTCTGGAAATATTGGGCATATCCACTTGGTCATGTGTACTACTTTCTATCCTCTGCCAGCTTCGAATCTTGTAAAAAAAAAGAAGCTAATCCACAAACTGTGGGGTACACATTTATCCAGTGGTAGAATGGGTCTAATAAGGTCTCTATGGCAAGTAGGGACATTATAACTCTGGTCTGTGATCTGTCATAAACTCTTTCCGTCCTTGTTTTCTTTAGGGCAAAAATCTCTGCGACAGAAAGAATTCCCTTTCTGAATCGAGGTGATGTTGGGAATGGTCTGTGCTGTGCTTATATAACTGTAGACATACAAGAAACTCATAGATTTATAATATAGACATTTTTCCTCATCTGAGAGTTTCCCAAGTAGCCCAGAATCTTAAGGAAACTAAATTCATTGCACAAGTGTCTTGGCCTTCCCCTCCCTTTCCCCTCTTTGCTCCTGAGAATCATGGTATTATCATCGACCTTGATCACTGTTTGGTAGTAGCTTTGAGTCTCTTGGCAGTGTCCCCAAATTGCAACCCTGAGTGCTCACTTGCCTTGATCTGGTGTGAAAATACAGATATATTCCTTTGCTTCCTATTCTTTATGGGAGTGCTTGTGGAATCCCACAGGAGGCTTGTAAGTGGGCCATCAATAGATTACATTGCCTAATAATGGGGTTGGAGAAATAATGAGGCAAATGACCCGTGCAGAAGCGACTGAGACACAGGAATATCATAGTCTTGACGATCTTGCAGCTCTTAGGCAATTGAGATTTGATGTTAACCTCCAACTCAGAGCAAAGTTCTCCTAATTGAAACCTATATCTCTGACTACTTTTAAAAGAGTGGGGGCATGGGGAATTTATACTCTTACTCAACCCATGATGACTCCATTAGTCAGAGATTTTGTGACTGCAGATGACAGAATTCAGACCCACTTGGATTTAGGGGCTTAGGGAAAAAGTTCTTTTGTTTAAACCTCTCTGATCTGTCTTTGGAGGGCAGGTTTCAGGAGAAAGTGTTTATGGGAAGTAATGAGGGTTACTCATTCTGCATGGGGCAGAGCTGCTACCAACTCACCCCGTGCTCGGCTGATCATGATGCATCAAGGAGGGAGGGTGGGTTCTGGTCCTGGCCCATCACCCCAATAGAGCCTCAGAAGAAGCCAGAGGAACCCTTCCCCCACACCATAATAGCAGCCACTTTCAACATCTGGACTTCACAGCATGTCAGAGCCCTACCCTATAGAGAAGCCGATTTCAAGCCCAGGTATGCTGGTCTCAGTGGCTAAAGTCATCCTAAAATCCATGGAGATGGAGCTGGGATCCCTTTCCCCCACCTCTGTCCCATCCAGGAGGCCCAGTGGATCCTCCCACGCACAGCTCCCAGGCTGTTGGCTGTGATCCAGAGACAGACACACGGGGCAGAGCTGCTACTGGCTCTCTCAGTGGTGTGGCTGCTTTGTGGCCGCGCTGTACACCAAGCTAGTAGAAAGCAGCCACATTCTAGAAATTCATCCCTTTCCCCCGACCTCTGTCCCATCCAGGAGGTCCAGTGGACCCTCCCACGAACAGCTCCCAGGCTGTTGGCTGTGATCCAGAGACACAGACACACGGGGCAGAGCTGCTACTGGCTCTCTCAGTGGTGTGGCTGCTTTGTGGCCACGCTGTACACCAAGCTAGTAGAAACCAGCCACATTCTAGAAATTGGATAGTCAATGCAAGAACAGAAATGGATCAGATTAGCCCATAACAAACTGAAAAAAATATCACTTTATCAATAGCATTGCCATATATTGACTGCAATGGTCAATATAATGGGTGCCAAGTGAGGGAGCAGGCATAGGGATGGGGGGGCAGTGGGAAATGAGGGTCTTTGGTGAGGGGAACACACTGGTGGTGGGAATGATGTTGGATGATAAAATATTAAACAAAAAAAATTTTTAATGGAAATCAGATCATTTCTCTCTTTCTTTCCATGCCTTTTTAGTTTCCCCTGTCCATCTGATTTTCATTGCTCTTTATTCTTTTCTACATAATGTATAACACAACTATCAGTTATCTCCTAAGTTCATTTATGCTTGCTTCACAATTAGAAAGGGATTGGGATTTGTTTTTCTGTTTCCTGTGTTCCCTGTTAGAGAAATCTGATCAGCTAACCATTCCTCTAGTTGTCAGTTCTTCCATTGTCTCAGGAGGGAAGGATGCCCCAGTGGCAAGGTTTGAACAAAAAGAAATTTTCACAGACATTAGGTGACAGAACTAGAGGTTGATGTTAGGACATCTTAGGTGACTGGGAATGCCTCCATAAATTGAAGTAGAATGCTTGTACTTCCTAGTTTTATCTTCTTTTGAAATATGCAGTCAATCAGTTTCTTACACCTAATTTTGTCTTCTCTTGAAATGGTCAATCGATCATTTTTTCTGTGACTTGTCAGAAAGGTCATCCAGTTGCCATTTCAGGCCATTTGTTCCGTCGTGGTAATCTTCCTCTATTCTCTGAGTTTCCTTACACTCAACATTGAGTTTCAACAGGACCCTCTTTCCAGTCATATTCTTTTTTTCTTTAGACTCTTTAATAATCAGTCTGCCATTTGTTCTTACCTTCTTCCAGTTCCCAGATTTCCTCTTAATCATTGCTCAGCTGGCTTTGGCAGTGACAGACCTATTATCCAGTGTCATGTAGGAATGCAGTCCTTTCACTAGAAAACAGGTTTGGGAACCTGATAGATGTTTTGATTCCCTCTCTCCCACTGAGTAAAAGTGTGACCTTCAGAAATTGATTTAACCTTTTGCAGTGTTGTTGTAAAGATTAGAAACTAATATTTAGCACTTAATCCCGGCCCAAGACCTGGCATGTGAGTATAACTATAGTTACATCATCATTACTGTAACCTCAATTCCAGACATCCCATAGGGAAGCAGACACAAAGTTGTGGAGTTTATACCCCATCCTAGCTCAAGCAGTAAAAAGATGAGATCCATCCTACCCTGAAAAAGATGGACACCATCATAAATATGTGGCCTGGCTGCATTGGCAGCAAAAATTGGACCGTTGGATTTCAGTTTATTTTTTTCTTATAGGTCTTGAATTTTAATTTGGTGCTTAAGTCACTGGAAATGTAGCAGTTGATTTTTCTTGTGTTTTCTATCTCAGGTCTTGAGGCAGTGATCTTGAGGGAAATAATCTTTCCATTTTCCCAAGGTAGGGAATAAATCTGAACTCCATCTGGTCAGCTTTACAGAGGCCTCAAAGGTAGAGCTGATTTTTCTCTGGGGTTTTAAAATGCCAGCACTGCTGGTTGAACTCAACTGAAGGTTGGAATTTTTAATTATTCAGGATGACTCTCTTGATTTTTGAAGATCTCCATATTTGTGTTTTGGTGCATATTTCCACTTCCATTTTTCCACTGCCTTTATCCTAAATCCATGTTTACCATCTTATGCATCCAACCATGCATGTCTATCTAACCATCCACTGACTTGTCTGATTCTATTACTCTTATTCTCTTCTAGGCACTAGAAATATAAATGTGAATAAGACCGAGTTCCTGACCCAATGGACTTTATACTCTAGAACATAAAATCCATAGAAATAGTGTTTTTACTTAATACCAGGTATCTTAAGTAATTCTGTTAAAAAATTGAAGCAGGGACTGGGGAGATAGTACAGTGGTTAAGACTCTTGTCTTGCATAGTGCCAATCCAGGTTCAATTCCTGACATCCCATATAGTCCTTCCAAGCCTGCAAGGAGTAAGCATTGAGCACTACCAGGTATGGCCCAAGAAATGCAACAACAAACAAATTATCAAAATCCTTGTCTTTAGCACTGAGCCAGGAGTAAATGATGAGTACAGGAGTAGAAACACTGGCCTTGTGGGCAGCTGACCCAGGTCCTTTTGCCATATAGTGCCCCCAAGGGAGTCACTCCTGAGCATAGAGCCTGAAATAGCTAGCTGTGACCCCTAAACAAAAAAAAAATAACTTAATTAATGCAAAGTAAGGAAATAGAAAATGATGGTGCATTGGGGAGAGGGGAAGGATGATTTCTTTAAATAAGCTTATTATGAATTTGGAATTCTTAATGATTTGGAGAAATTGAAAATTAAAAGTCATCTATTCCAGAATAGCACCTAATTTAGAAAAATCCAATGGACAGGACTGTCAAAGATAGTTGACATCAAAACAATATTCTAATGCTCTTAAGTGCATACACTGTGTTGAATGAGTAGGGTTTTTTTTTTTCTTTTTTGGGTTATACCCAGAAGTGCTCAGGACTACTCCTGGTTTTGCACTCAGGAATTACTCCTGGCAGTGTTTAAGGGACCTTATGGGATTCTGGAGATTGAACCAAGGTTGGCCATGTGCAAGGCAAATGCCCTACCTGTTGTACTGTCTCTTCAGCCCATGAACAACCAGTGTTTGAATTCCACACTTATGCTTACCACCTCAGGGATGTGGTTAACAAAAAAGAGATAATATATGTATATATATATATATATATATATGTATGTATATATATATACACACACATCTATATGTAATAGAAATTATATACTTCTTATTTACTTTTAAATTATATATATGTTTACTTACTATTATTTGAAATTATGTAAATTGTCTATATATATACATATGCATACTTTTTTTGTTGCTCATGCTAGCATTTCTGGTAACTTCAGCTTAACCAAATTACTTGACCTGAGACCAGATTGCATTTTTCATTACCTTCTTTATCTAATGAACTAAGTAAAATCACCCTTCTATTAGGCTTGGCTTTAATTATCTCTTTAAATTTGATGTTCTTCTCTTCTCACTGTTTATATCAATTTTAATGAGACAAATATATGAAGCAGTAGTTGGCCTGGGGTGGGGGCTGTGGTCAAGTAAAACCACAGTAATCTGAAGAGTAATCTGAGTAGCTGGTAGCAGACTCTAATACCAAGTTCTTTAAAACTAGGAATGCTGAGCTCTGTGCAGATAGGCACCCTTTGTGGTTCACTGCTTTTAGCTGGAACATGGTGAGCACTTGAGAACAGGCTGGGAAATCTGCCTGATCCAAAAGGCTGATGTCCACCGAATATCTTTAGCATGAGGACACTCTCCGCAACCCTTATGTTCTTTTTCACGTTTCATCCCTGTGCTGTATTACAGAAAAAAAACAAAAACGGCTGCTTATCACAGTAGATCCACCAAGTTGATCCAACTGGTACATAATGGAACTTCTGGGTTCAGAACTTTGATTTTTGCATATAATCTAGTTAATTGGCCCACAAGGGAAGCAATATTTTATGCATGAGCCAAGAGCATAAAGAAGAAGAAAACTAAGAACTAGGGGCCAACTGTAGGACCAGATGTTTTCTTCTTGTGCCAATAACAATATTATCATCACAACAGGTAGAGACATGATTGTAGGGACAGACTTTCTGTACATGGACCCTAACTCATAAGATCTAACTTGGTTATCTGAATATTTGTTTTTCCTCTTGGGTTTTGAGCCACACTCAGCTGTGCCCAGGGTTTACTCCTGACTCTGCACTCAAGGGATTACTCCTGACAGGGCTTGGGGGACCACTGGGGGTGCCAGAGTTGGAACTCAAGTCGACTGCTTACAAGGCAAATCCCCTACTCATTGTATTATTGCTTTGGCTATCAGGATATCTGAATTCTGTAAACAAAAGGTAGAAATAAACACAGATAAGGAGTGATTTGAGGAACTCCCATAGAAACCTTCCTGTCCCAAATTATCTCTTCTGCCCAGTTGTCATCACTGGAATTCCTTCGTTTGTCACAAATATCCTTTCGTAGTTCTCCTAGGGGTTATCATCATGTGAGCAGTGTGTTCAGAGCCTGTGAGAGTCTGTCAGAATTCACTTTGCCGTTTGATATCTGCTGCCCTGTCTTTTCCACCCAGAAGGAGCTTAGTGTCCTCAAGTGGCCCACCCAATGGGCATTTCTCCACTCAGGAAATCTGTGCTTCACTCTCTCTCTCAAGGTGACAGTGAGTGACAAACGGTCCAGTATTAGAGGAGATCTGTTCACCACAGATAATATGATTTTCTCCTTCTTAGAAAGCAGTGCTGAGGTAATTCAGGAGCAGGCTGACTTCCTGTAACTTTTCGACTGCTGAATTGTAGTGGAGTAGGTCTGGGATATGGCAAAAGAAAGGGGTAGAATTCTATTAAATTCACCAGGAGCTTTTCCACACTCAAGTCACAACCCCCTTGGCTTATGCATGAAACTGGTTCTGCTAGTAGGATGGAGCTGGTCCTTCATTTCCCACCTGACATCTCATGACAGATGAAATCACCCCTCTGCTTCTGATTCTCACCTCTCAGCATGCTTCTCTGAACAGATGAGCATCCGTGACCCTTCGTGAGTTTGTCCCATTTAAACAAGGCCAGAGACACTCAGTGTATTCAATTATTTTCTAATCAGTTCCCTTTCTGCAGTATTTTTCTTCCAAGGGTCAGAGAGCACCTTACCGCCTGTATGGGCAACATTGTCACAAA
The DNA here is from genome assembly GCA_021461705.1 of Cryptotis parvus. Lineage (NCBI taxonomy): Eukaryota > Metazoa > Chordata > Mammalia > Eulipotyphla > Soricidae > Cryptotis > Cryptotis parvus. The sequence goes on along the minus strand of JAJIBD010039303.1, from coordinate 98,926 downwards.
TCAAAGCACTGTGACTGGAGTCTGCTGACATTGATTTAACCCAGAGTGAATACAGAAAGAAAAATTTGATTTTGATGAATTTGTGTGTGACTGACATAAGGAGACACCTAGGCAGAGGGGTCCCCTCCTTTGCTAAATCACTAATGAAGGAATTTCAGGCAAAATCACAGGAGTTAGAGCAGTTAGGAGCACAGAAGGTTGTTTTCTACTGTGAACTCCTAGAAAATCTCTGGACAAGTACATTATTTCTAAATATTTATTGATCCCCAATTATGTGCCAGGTACAGGACGCCCTGGTGCTACAGATGTTTGGGGACAGTATGTATCATAGGAAACAACTCTCACAAGATAAATCTAATGTGGCCCAAAAGATCTTTCAAAGGCTTGAACACATACTTTGCCTTTGTTAGGTGCGGGTTTTTTTTGCATGTTTATTTATTTTATTTATATTTAAAATTTTGTATTATACCACTGTGAGGTATACAATTACAAAAATGTTCATGTTTGGATTTCAGTCATACAGTGTTCCAGCACCCATCCCTCCACGAGTACCCATTTTCCACCACCAATGTTCCCCTGATTCCCTCCCCCTCCTTCCCTGGCCTGCCTCTGTGGCAGGTTCTTGACTTCTCCCCCCCCAAACTACCCCCGTATCTTTCTCTGTCTCTCCTTTCTCTTTTTACATTGTGACTTGTAATACATTTAGAGGTTATCATGTATATCTCTTTGCCTACATTCAATGCTCAGTTATAGGCTGGTATTATCATTTCCAACAATTATTAGTACACTGCTCCTTTCTCTGTCTTACCCAAGCTCTGACTCCCACACATTGTAGTAGATTTCACCCACTGAGAATACCTCCTGATGCATGTTTGGCTTGGCTTTGGATATTGGTATCATGATTTTTTTATATCCCAAAAAATAAATGCAGTCACTCTATATCTGTCTTTTTTTCTTCTGGATAATTTCACTTAGCATGATCCTGTCCATGCCCATCCATTTATAGGCTAATTTCATGTTTTTCCTACTAGCTGCGTAGTATTCCATTGTGTAGATGTGCCAGAGTTTCTTTATTCCAGATGTCTGTTCTTGGGCACTCTGGTTGTTTCTATATTCTGACTAATTTGAATAGCACTGCTGTGAACATAGAAGTGTAGATGATGTTTCTGCTGTGTGTTTTTGGCTTCCCAGGGTATAGTCTCAGGAGTGGTATGACTGGGTCAAATGGGAGCTCAATGTCTGTCTTTGGAGGAATGTCCATATTGTTTTTCCAAAAAGGCTGTACCAGTTGACATTCCACGAACAATGGATGAGTGTCCCTTTCTCCCCACATCCATGCCAGCACTGGTTGTTCTTGTTCTTTTGGATGTGTGCCAGGTTCTGTGGTGTGAGATGATATCTCATTGTTGTTTGGATTTGCATCTTCCTGATAATTAGAGATGATGGACACTTCTTCATATGCCTTTTGGCCATTCATATTTCTTCTTTTTGGAAGTTTCTGTTTATTTCTTCTCCTCATTGTTTGATGGGGTTGAATGTTTTTTCTGGTAAAATTCTGTCATTGTGATAGGCGCAGGTTTCATCCCTGCCACTGCCATTGCATCAGGAACGAAGTTCAAGCAGCTGAAAAGTAGTCCCTGAGCATCATGGATGTGGACCCCAAACAAAAACAACAACAAATTTGAGTCAGTAATCATAAGCAAAGATGACTAGGAGGTACCAGACAATAAACCAACAAATTAAGGTAAAATGTATAGAAGTAGCAAACTAGCTTTTTTTTTTTGCTTTGTTTTGTGTTTGTACCATAGTCAACTATGATTAGGCGTTGCTCTCAACCATGTGGGGTCAAACCCAGGTTTCCTGCATGCACAACACTAACCATTGAGCTATTCCTCTGCCCAGAATGACCTCCTCAGAGCTGTAAAACTAAATGTTGGTGCATATGCTGCCTGATCCCATGTGCTGCCTGAGACCACGTGGCCAAGCACATGTAGTACCCGAGCACATGTGTCACCCACACCTCCCCTCTTCCCTCCTCCTTCCCCTTCCAAAACCTCCGTAATAAAATATGTTTAACTTAAAAAAAAAAACTAAATGTTATTTTGTTGATCAATGGTGAATAGAAAAAGCTGAGTGGAAGAGGAGGATATATATTTTTTGAGTCGATATTGTAAAGATATATTTGCACCCATGCACATACTCACATCTCAGATTTGGAACTCTTTTTTTAATTTTTTTTATTATATCACCATTACATACACAATTAAAAGCTGTTCATGATTGGGTTTTAGCCATACAGTGGTCCAACACCCATCCCTCCACCAGTGTACCTACCTTTCCCAACACGTATATTTCAAATATCCCTCCCCCTATCCTTATTTCTCTCTCTCTCTCTCTCTCTCTCTCTCTCTCTCCTTTTGCACATTGTGGCTTGCAATACATACATTTAGAGGCCTTCATGTATATCCCTTTGCCTAGGTGCAACTCTTTTTGTGCCACTCAAATCTGAAAACTTTAGCCCCTAATCCCACTGGATCAACTCATTTACTGGTGAATAAATAGTGATTTAGAAGGAGCACTGGGTCTCTGGCTAACCAATTCCTCTACCCCAGTCCTGGACAATGCAGACACTTTCACCATCATCCAACTGATCTTCTTGCACATCTGCCTTCTTACTATCCCAAGCATTTAAGTTTTTAAAATGCGATTGTACAGTTCAAATGGGGATGAAAAACAAAGATGCTCTATTTTGAGAATATAGATTCTCGCTTATAATTAAATGCTGAAATGTTAATTGGGTGGAAAGTAGTGAATGGGCCTTCCTGGCAGAGAGAGCTCACAAAGGTCAGGTCAGCAACTGCCACCACTCTGAGGGAAACCGAGAAGTTTGCCTGGAGCACACTGATAGGGGGAGGAATTAGAGGCACTGGAGAGGTCAGATCCAAGGGGACATTTGCAGAGCACTAGGGAATTTATAACAGTTTACAACCTCTCCCCACTGACACTGATCCCAAGAATAAAGATTCTAAGAATGAGCTAAAGATAAAGTCACTCTGGTACTAATGCCAGAACCTTATTGTTGTTTTGGGGAATGTTCACACGCAGTGGTACTCAGGACTTATTCCCGCCTCTGCTCTCAAGGAGCATTTTTGGCAGAACTGGAGGACCATCTGTGGTACAGGAGATTTGAGACTTTGAGACTGGGCCAGCAGCAGCCTTACCCACTGCATTATCTCTCTGGCCTTCAGAATTCAAGCCTTGATTCTTCTGTCTTGGCTCCTTTGTAAATTGAGAAGCAAGGGAATGATCCTCAGTTTCTGCTTCTTTCCATCTTCAGTCTGAAACGGTCTCACCTTTTCATTGCATTCCCTTCAAGATCCATTGCTGTTGTGCCTTGTGATTCTTTTCACCCCAGGGCTTCTTAAATGCTGTTGTGCTTTCTTGATCTTTATTTCCCCCATCAGGCCTTTCGTACCCTTCTTTAATAATCCCTGACTCCAGCCCCTTTACCTTTCCTGGCACAACTCCCTACTTCTTCTGACATATTGTGTTTTCTCAAAAGATTCTTATGTTTCTTCGCCATAGAGCATAGAACAATTTAATTGCATGTGTAATTAGTTGCTCAGTGATTCTCATTATCGGTTGACGGGAAGGTCCCAGAGAGCAAGGGTTGGTGGTGTCTGACTTCCTGTATCATCAGCTGTCCCAACTCCATATGGCAATAGTTAACTCATTCATATGGGTGATACTTCAAATCTTTACATAATAATAATAGACAGTAATAACTGCTCCACGCTTTTACTTAAAGTTAATAAAAGAATCAGATTTTACTCTCTGGTTGTTTCAAAAAGAGGAGTCTCAGTTATTCATTCATTTATTTTCTCATTTATTTATCTAAATATTCCAACATTTGGTTGAATAGTGTATTCTGGGAGCTCATGTAGTGCATAAGTTTTAGGCCCTAAGGAGACTTTATTTCTGATTTGGTGATTGCACCTTGATAAATTCATAAGTGAAGAATTCATGGAAGGATGGAAAAGAAAGGAAGCATATAGAATGGAGAAAAGAAGGAAGGAAGGGTGGAAGAAATGCTAGTCTGAGTAGTGGAATAATTTATGGTAGGAAGGACTGGCTTTGAAAGATGAGTTTTCTTACTCTGTCTTTCTGTTTTTGCTTTGGAACCACACCCAGAAAGTCATGGACTCATGGCTCTGGGGCATGAATTCCCTCCTGGCAGCGCTTGGGGTACCATGTGCAGTGACAGGAATTGAACCAAGGTCAGCTTCATGTAAAGCAAGGACCTTAATCCTATACTAGCTTTCTGGTCCAATATTTCTTACTAATTAGAGAAAACACGTCTATGATTTATAATGATTCATAGTTTAAGTGTATATATAATATATGCTTATATATTAAAACTATATATTTAAGGTGTTACTTCAGCTTTAATAGAGCAGGAACTTTTTTAAGTTTTTTTTTACAATTGCAAAGATATACAATTAAAAAGTTCATATTTGGGTTTTGGTCATACAGTGTTCCAGCACCCATCCCTCCACCAGTGCCCATCTCCCACCACCAACGTCCCCGGTTCCCTCCCCCCCCCCCCAGCCCTCCTCCATGGCAGGTTCTTTATTTCTTTCCCTTTCTCTCTCTTTCTCTTTTCCTTCCCTTCCAGACTATGGATTACAGAACATACATTAAAGGGTTGTCATGTGTATCTTTTTGCCTCTGTTTAATGCTCAGTTCTAGGTTGGTATTAGTACCCTAGATAATTAAGAACAGGAAATTTGAAGTTAGAAAATTCTCTTTAAAAATAATGAGATTGCTAGAGATTTATGAATTGAGCTTGGAACATGCCCTATAAAGCTTTGGTCCAAAGACTTGGGCATTCTGTTCTAAAAGAAGAAGAAGCAGAAGACTCAGGAGGAGCTTAAGCTCACCAATGGACATGAAGCAGGCAGGGCTCTGATCCTAACACTCCATCCCACTCAGGTCTAGCTGCTGAACCACACTCAAGTAGTTTAGTGACTATAAAGAGAACAATGTTTGGCTCCTCGCTCCCCCTACTTTCACTTCAGTTTCCCTCCTTGCAAGCATATATCAATAGGTTTTCACAAGGCTTTCACAATAAACAAAAAAAATTCAACAGGCAACCCCCAGAGAAGGCTCTTCCAGCATGCAAACAACTACAGGCTGCTACCTGAGCTGTGGAGTAGGAGGCCTCCATAGATACTTATAGGGACTGCGATGGTTTGTGTAGAATATATCGATCCAGCTCCTAGACAGGGAAAAGTCAATACATTTAAGTAGTCATAAAAGAAGTCTGGCTCTTAGAGCTGCTCAGACTATTCACCAATGAAGACATACAGCTGCTCCATAGGCACATGGAAACAAAAAGCTCATTATCACTTATTATCAGGGAAATGCAAATTTAAAATGGCAATAAGATACCACCTCACTCCTGTGAGAATGGCCTATATCTAAAGGTCAGAAACAATAAGTACCAGCAGAGATGTCAAGAAAAAAGAACCTCATTCATTGTGGAAATGTAAATTGATTGAACTTCTATGAAAAACAGCATGTGGAATATTAAAAATAGACTGCCATATGTGCCCCTAATCTACTGCTGGATATCTCTCTAAAGAACACACAAACATTAATTTGAAAAGGTATGTGCATACTTATGTTCATTGCAGCTCTTTGTAGTAGCCAGGACAGAGTAACAACTCCAATGTCCATCAACAGATGAGTGGGTAAGATGCAGTATACATAATGGAAAAGCTACTCTAAGCTATAAGTTATAAGAAAATAAGAAATCTTAGCCTTTTGCTTCAACATGGATGGAACCGAAATGGAATGGCAAGTGAAATATATCAGAATGAGAAAACATCTTTCTGTTGATTTCATTCATCTTGATATATAAACAAAGCAAAGGAACACACAAATCCAAACAAAACCAAGCCCTTAGACTGAGGACAGAACTAAGGTTAACTATGTGGAGGAGGGAGTGGACGGAAAGAGGAAAAGGGATGGAGAGATACAGGCATTTCTCTGATGAATACGGGGTGATAACATGGTATCCCTTAAACATATAAAAATTTACAGTCTTGTAAACAAACCAGTGTCGCCTCAATTATAAGTAAATCATAAATAGCAATAAAAATCCTGATTTTGCTAAGCAACCTGGTCAAATATTAGTACACAGAAAAAGGAATCATTTTAAGACCTAGCCTTAGTCACAAGACCCAGCAAACATGTCTGGAAGAAAAAAAGAATGCTTTTGCTTTATTTTTTCCTTCCTCTTGAAGCCAGCGAGCTTTAGAAGACTTGCACAAGCTGTTAATTTTAAAAGTTGGGGAAATGTTGTTGGAAGGATAGTCTAGAAATAGGTCTTATACAGACCTTCAAATCTATTCCTGTAGGACTTTTCTTTCAGGTTTATTTCTTTCTTCATTTCTTCCTCTGATCTGGTTAGAACAGTCAGACAGACTAGAAAACCACATTAGAAGTCATTTTAGAAATAATAATTTTGATTAACATATTTTATTGGATAGACTTTTCTATTTTTATTTTAGGTGACAGGCACCAGAACTCCCCATTACTAATAAAACTAAAAATAACAAAAGTTGATGGTATTAACTCGACTGCTTTTAGGAAAGGAAGTGGAGGTCCGCCCAGAGCTATGCAAATAACTTTGTCTAAATCCCACAGCTGTGAAGTTCCGGGGCCTGGACTTGAGTTTGTCTTGCTTCAGAGCCTGAACTCTTTCCACTGCAGGGGACTTAATGAATACAGAAAGTTCTTCTTGCGGTGAAACAAAGCTAGGCCATTGTCATCCCTCAGGCCTTCTGCTGGGCACTGAAGTATTAACGGTGACCCTGGGAAGAATGTTCATCTTTCACAATCCTTTGGAATTCTTTGTGCATTGAAATGACACAGTTAACACAACGAACGTTTCCTTTTCTATGGACAGGTCCGAGTTGGTCCTTTGACCTTCCCAGACCATATTTGTCTTCCCCGCCCCCCTTCCTCTTTAATCCACAGTTCCTGCGTATACCAGATTCTGCAGAAAACAGATCCTTTGTGTTACGTTTCCAGACTACAGTTCCCAGACCACGGAAGGATGAGGGCCACATTTTTTTGTGTTCCGTCATCTCTATTTTTGTGTATTTTTAGAGCAAGTTTTCAAAGGAGATGGAGCGGAATCCCACTCCCAAACAACTGCCTTGATCTAATACGGAAAAAAAAATGAGTCCTCTCGTTGTGAGTAGAAAGGGCAGGATGTCAACTGTTGCTACAACAAAGCTTGTTTGAATAGAGTGCCTGTAACTCTTTTGAGAGAATAGCCAAGGGTTCAGGAGGTAGGGGAGCAAAAGGTGGCATTTAATTAGAGAAGGCAGTAGTTGTTCTTCAGTCAGCAAACAGTTAAAACTGCAGGCAACTCCATCAGTGATCTTCCACATTAGATGACTGTTAATGTGTATATTCTATTTCCAGTGGGGAAAAGATAGAGGAAAGAAAAAAGGGAAAATAATCTTTTTCTCCCTCTTCACCCAGAGGGCAACCATGCTTAAAATTTGGTGTGGTGTTCTAGATTATTTTGTTTAGTGTATATGTATGGGTGCAGAGTAGATCTAATAGATAAAATAAAAATAGGGTCAGACTGAGACTGGGGAGATAGCTCAAAGTCCAGCGCACAAACTGTGCATGTGGGAGCCTCTGGTTGAATTCCCAGCACCTTCAGCTCCCTGAGGGCCACCAGCAGCAGTAGCCCTCCCACCAGCAGGACAGGCAGTGTGCCTTGGACCTCCTAGCAGCCCAAAATAGGTAATGTTTTCTTTTTTTTAATCTAGTTTTTCTACTTTTTTTTCACTAAAAATAACATCTTAAATATGTTTTTCTGGCAAAAAAGAAAAAACAGAAGGCAATTTTACATGGTAATATTTTGTCACTTTAAGTATTCTTTGAATAGACAGTACAGAGGTTCCTGACTTTTTGTTTTGCTGTTGTGGCAAACTATCCACGTCAGTCACCTTATAGCTAACTCTCTGCTCAATGCTTACTTTTTTAAGCTAGAGTAATACCAATGGATAGTTGGGCTAGAAACTCTGCGTGTGTTTTGAAGATTGCATTGCCCTAAAAACTTGCACTGATTCTCTGCTCTGCATGTAATAAAAGGAAAATCATCAGTTAAAAGGCCAGCTATGTTGTTCCTTTGGTATCCTAACAAATGTCAAGATCAATCTTACGACTGCAATTTGTATTTAGGAAAATTCCACCTGGAAATTTTTTTATTAGTAGTAGTAGTGTAATACTACTACTAAGGGTCAGCAAACTCTTTCTGTAAAGGGTAAGTAGTGTAAGTCCAAACTAAGGACAGCAAACTCTTTCTATAGAAGTTAAGTTGCAAATATTGTATTCTTTGTGGACTTTTGCTGCGAAGTCTGTAGAAGGCTTGGAGAAGCCATAGACAATGGGTGTGACTGTGTTTCAACCCAATTTGATTTACAAACCCAGGGCATTTCACTCATGGGACTGTGGTACTTGATCTGTTCTTTAAGGATATGATTAAAACAAAGATAGAGTAACCATTTCCTGCATGATGGAGTGACTGGTACTTGGGAAGCTCTTGGTAGGAATAAACAAAGATTTGGGAGAACTGGGAATGCACTCCAGTGAGAGAAGTGGGCCCATTTCTCCTAGAAAGAGCTAAGGGAGAAGCCTGTCAGGGAGAAATTCCCTATGGACTAAGGGCCTGAATAGATTAAACCAGGGAATGGAATTCACATTTAAGATTAATTGGAATGTTTTCCAGTAAGCACTAAACAAGAGCCCTCTTCCCTGGGTCTGAGCCTTGAGTGAGATTTTGCAACATTTGCTGCTTTGTGATGGTGCTTTTAGAGGACTCCGGAAATGGTAAGCAGCGGGAGGCAAGAGTCAGTGGGACAAACCCCAGATTATGACTGTAGAGAGCACTGCTGCATTTCCCCTGGAATCTTACAAATCCAGGGAGGGAAATAATCTCTTCATCTGTGGGAGGAGCCTGTTTTAGTGGGGACCCTGGCAGGAAATAGGTGGAATGTGCTGAGGAGGTCTGGTCAAGGTTAAGAGACCCAAGGAAGAAGGAATTGGCCCAAAGAATAGCAACACATAGGCGGTGAGAGGTGGGGAAAGAGGGCAGGAGAAGCAGGGACATTGGCATTTCCGGACAAGGAGAAGTTGCAGTGACTGTCATGCCATGTTAGCAGTGACATGTGGGACTGTGAAGGAGGTTTGCTAGTGCTTGTAGCTGTGTGCAGCCAGGAAGCTAATGGACATCAAGGATGAAGCTGTTCAGAGTGATTACTCAGGCCATTTTCTTCTCATCTTAGCTCTCCTATCAGTGTTTCCATTGGCCAGACCCAAGTGTCAGTTAGCAATGGCACCGACAGTGATTTTCACAGAGGCCAATCTCTCTGCACAGTAGGAAGACTGAGTGGACTCAGCAAGAAGTATAGCGAGCCAACTTACGGACAGCAAGGAGAAATCATAACATTAGAAAGTGGGATGAACGGTAATGTCTGTGTCCTAAAACTTTGCCAAATCACTAACGAAATCTAGCATTGTGTTATTTTACTTCGATGTATTTGGTTTTGTTTCCCAACATACCAACAAAATGGGGGATCTGGGATAAGGAAAACAAAGATTGAAGGAGCAGTCAATCTCTATGTGACTTGCTTCTACTGTTTGTTCTTATTTTGATTTTAGGACACCAAAATACATCCTCAAGCCATCTGTGTGTGGTATTGATTCCAAGTTTCTTCCATCCAGATAAAACTATCAGTAATAAAACCAATCAAACTGTTAATATACAAATAAAATAAGGTATAACCATTGAGTCTATGTTATAGAAATGTTATATAAATATGTTAGTTTAACCAGTAGAACTTCTGGAATCTGTGTCACAGCAAACATAGTATTAAGAGTAAGAGAAACTTTTTTGTGTCATAGAGGGAGAGAGTAAGAATGATCTATCTCTAAAGAGATGGAGAACCTGCCATGGAGGCAGGCTATGGAAGGGGAGGGAATTGGGGACATTGGTGGTGGGAAATGGGCACTAGTGGAGGGCAGGGTGCTGGAACACTATGTGACCCGAAACCAACAATCATGAACAACGTTGTAATCGTATATCTCACGATGGTATAATAAAATATTAAAACAGGAATGATCTATCTCCTCGAGAAGCAGCAGCCTCCAGGGTTGAGAGGGGCCAAGACAAATGACAGTTCAGACTCATCTCTCTGTGGAGCCCCGGGATTCTGTATATCTCTTGCAAAGAATTGCATCCTTAGCATTGATCTTCACTCAAGTGGATCTGTCAGCTTTTAGAGGGAAATGAGTGGTTAAGTTTCAGTGTAAGAGTTATATATGGTCAGTCCTCCCCTCCTCTGTCCTTAAACAAAAACTAAATAGAGGTGAAGACATGATTTGTTGCAGATCAGTATGTTTTGTCATAGTGATTTCCAATCAAAAACAAAAAAGAAAAGTCGCATGTTCTTTCCTGGGGCCCATGGAGCTTCAGTCTCAGACATGAAAGCCTAGGAACAGATTTGGTCTATTTAAGCACCACCTGACAAGTAGTAATGATGACATTTACAGAAGACCCACCCCTCTGAAAACTCCAGTCACTAGAGTCCCTGCTGTTAATTTAATGTTTTATTCATAGATTCCAAGGGAGTCTGACTCTGTCTGGAGATAGGGAATAGGTCCTTGTACCATTGCTGCAAATCAACCTCCATTAAATTTTAACTTGTCTAGTCAATGCATGCCCTCTAAGACACAGACCTTTGCATGGTCCTTCACTCCATTTTCTGTTAGTTTTAACTGATGACTCCTGCTTGCCTGCCAGATATCAGTTAACAAGAATGACACTGGCCAGGATTCACAGGAGTATGGATCAAGAAGCCAAAGAAAGGGTGTTGTGGATGATGTTTTGTAATTACCTATGTGTGACATGTAATTTCCAGACTCCAAGTGATAATGAAACACAGCCAGACACCCAGTGTCTTCTTAAAATCCTTGTCCTTTGAAGATTGAACTTCATTGGGAATGCCCTCACATACTTTGCTCATACTAATCAAAGGTTGCCTTCCACGTACCATTGAGCAGAAAGACACATAAAAAAAATTCCTTCTCTGAAGCCTAGCCACTGACTGAGGATGCCAGAGTAGATGCTTGTTCCATAATGACATATTTTTTTGGGAGATGCACACCTAGTGGTATCAGGGCTTACTTCTTGCTCAATACTCAAGGATCACTAGTGGGTACAGGTGACCATTTGTGGGTGCTGGGGATTCAACCAGGATAAGCCATGTGCAAGGCCTGTACCTTATTCACTGTACTATTTCTCTGACTGCCTCCATTCTTTGTTAAACAACCAGGCCTTATTGGTTGGTGCCATTTCCAATTCAGTGTGTGCTCACTTTGTGTCTCTGTGTTACATATAACTTAGGTATATAAGTGATTTTAGGATATAGCACTATTGCAAATTTATTAAACTGTTATGTAGTATAAACAATTTATATGTGCTAGAATTTTTTTAAATGATGTGATTAATAGCCAGAATCTGGAAACATCCAGAGTGCCCGAAAATTAATGACTGGATAAAGAAACTATGGTACATCTACACAATGGAATACTATGCAGCTGTTGGGAAAAATGAAGTTATGAAATTTGCCTATAAATGGATGGACATGGAGAGGATCATGTTGAGTGAAATTAGCCAGAAGGAGAGAGACATATATAGAATGACTGCATTTATGTGCATGACATAAATACACACACACACACACACATAGATGTATACATATTATGATACCAATATGCAAGGTCAAGTGAAATGTGAATCAGGAGGTCTTGTCAAAGGTGGAAATTACCACAAACGTGTGGGAGCAGAGGTTAGGTAAGACAGAGAAGGGAACAGTGCGCCAATAATTGTCGAAAGTCTACTAACACATAGAACTGAGCATTAAATACAAGCAAAAAGATGCACATGATAACCTCTAAGTATATGTATTACAATCCACAATATGTAAGAGAAGGAAGAGAGATGTAAGAGAGAGAGAGAGAGAGAAGAAAAAAGGAGAGAAAAGAGATGGAAAACTTGCCACGGAGGCAGGCTAGGGGAGGGGAGGGAATCAGGGACATTGGTGGTTGGAAATGGGCACTGGTGGAGGGATGGGTGCTGGAATACTTATGGCGAAATCCAAACATGAACATTTTTGTAATTGTTAAAAAATTAAATTAAATTAAATTTTTTAAAAATGATGTGATTGGCTGTATTAAAATTGCAGTGACTTTAGACTGGTAAATAGTACAGGGATTAAGAAAACATAGGTCCATACCACTCCTGGGAATATACCCTGAGAGGCAAAAACACTCAGCAGAAATGCCATATACACTCCTATGTTCATAGCAGTGCTATTCACAATAGCCAGAATATGGAAACAACCAGAGTACCCAAGAACAGATGACTGGAATAAAGAAACTCTGGTACATCTACACAATGGAATACTATGCAGCTGTTAGGAAAAATGAAATTATAAAATTTGCCTATAAGTGGATGGATGTGGAGAGGATCATGCTGAGTGAAATTAGCCCGAGGGAAAAGGACAGATATAGAATGTCTGCATTTATTTGTGGGATATAAAACATAGTATGATACCAATATCCAAGGCCAGGCAAAACAGGCATCAGGAGGTCTTGCCAGTGGGTGGAATCTACTGCAAGTATGTGGGAGTCAGAGGTTAGGTAAGACTGAGAAAGGAACAGTGTACTAATCATTGTTGGAAATGATAATACCAGCCTGGACCTGAGCATTGCATGTAGGCAAAGGGATATACATGATAACTTCTAAATGTATCTATTGCCACATGGTAACCTCTAAGTGTATGTATTACAATCCACAATATGAGAGAGAAAGAGAGAAAAGAGATAAAGAACCCGCCATAGAGGCAGGCTAGGGGAGGGGGAGAAAATCGGGGACATTGGTGGTAGGAAACTGGCATTGGTGGAGGGATGGGTGCTGGAACACTGTATGGCTGAAACCCAAACATGAACATCTTTGTAATTGTTTATCTAATGTGGTATAATAAAATATTAAATAAACAAATAAATAAATAAATGTATTGCAGGCCACAAAGTGTAAGAGAAAGAAGCGAGTGTGTGTGTGAGAGAGAGAGAGACAGAGAGAGACAGAGAGAGAGAGACAGAGAGAAACAGAGAGAGAGGCAAAGTTTCTGCCATAAAGGCAGGCAGGGGGTGGAAGGAGGGAATCAGGGGATATTGGTGTTGGAAAATGGGCACTGGTGGAAGGATGGGTGCTGGAACACTGTATGACTGATACCCAAACAAGAACATCTTTGTGTGTGTGTGTGTGTGTGTGTTGTTTTAAGAAACAATTTTGTTTCATCTTTGTTTTGGACCACACCTGGCAGTACTTAGGGCTTACTCCTGTCTCTGCTTTCAGGGATCACTCTTGGTGGGGCTCAGGGGATCATATATGGTGCTGGGGATCCAACCTGGGTCAACTGCATGCAAGGCTCGTGCTCTACCTGCCTGCCTAATCCTTCCTGGCTTCCTTCCTTCCTTCCTTCCTTCCTTCCTTCCTTCCTTCCTTCCTTCCCTTCCTTCCTTCCTTCCTTCCTTCCCTTCCTTCCTTCCTTCCTTCCTTCCTTCCTTCCTTCCTTCCTTCCTTCCTTCCTTCCTTGCTTCCTTCTCCTCTCCTCCCTCCCTCCCTCCCTCCCTCCCTCTCCTTCCTCCTCTCTCCTTCTTCTCTTCCTCCTTCCTCCTTTCTATTTCTCTATTTCTCTTTTTTTCTTTCTCTCTCTCTTTCTTTCTTTCTTTCTTTCTTTCTTTCTTTCTTTCTTTCTTTCTTTCTTTCTTTCTTTCTTTCTTTCTTTCTTTCTTTCTTTCTTTCTTTCTTTCTTTCTTTCTTTCTTTCTTTCTTTCCTTTTTCTCTCTCTCTTTCTTCATCTTTGTAATTGTATATCTCATGGAGGTATAATAAAATAATTTTTTAGTGTGACATTTTATTTTTATAACTTGGTATAAATTTTATTTTTATAAGTATTTTATACCACCATGAGACATACAATTACAAAAGACTATACAATTACAAAGCTCATATTTGGGTTTTGGTCATACAGTGTTCCAGCACCCATCCCTCCACCAGTGCCCATCTCCCACCACCAATGTCCCCTGTTCCCTCCCCCTCCCCAGCCCACCTTCATGGCAGGTTCTGGTAATAAAAATAATTAAAAAAAAACTAGTCTAGTAAAAAAATAAAATTTTATATAAATTCCAAAAAGGAAAAAAGAAAAGAAAAGATAAGGTACTTCTCTTAATAAGACCAACGTATGTGGCCTTTATGTGGTCTCCTGAGCAAGTCTGTGTGTTATTCTCTCCCCTTCCCAAATAAAGAAAAGAAAGGAATTGCAGTGGCTAAAACCAGATTTGTACTAAAAGAAGGCCTACCAATCTGTTTATTTGTATTAGAGTTTTATCATTGGAATGGCTGGAAACCCAGTAGGCAAGGAAAAATATTGACTTTACCTATCTTCTAAGAACAGCTAAAGTTTTGATCATTATACTAAAGGAATTGCCCAACATCTGCTAATAGAATTTTTTATCTTTCCTTTAGGAGTTCTGTTGTTCTAAGCATTCGAACTTGCATAAGAATCATTATAAGAAGTATGCATATGTAATTCTCAGGAGGAGCCTTTGAGAAATTTTTCAGCAGTAGTTTTTCCCCTTCTGGATTTTTGCCTTTTAATTTAGAACTAAGCTCTAGCCCCCCACTGTCAGCATAGCTGAGTCTTCAACCCGGTTTAGCAGAATTATTCTCTATCCTGGTTGTGTATCCATTTGAGATGTCCATTTGAGTATCCCAATATGTAACTCTTTGTTATTGCCATAATCTGCTCAGGCTCTTAGATCACCACCGCTAACCACAGCAACAAACCCTCAGCTGGATGACTGATACGTAATAGGCATTTATTCTCACAGTTTCTGAGAGGTCCAAGAGCAAAGTGCTC
The DNA here is from genome assembly GCA_021461705.1 of Cryptotis parvus. Classification (NCBI taxonomy): domain Eukaryota; kingdom Metazoa; phylum Chordata; class Mammalia; order Eulipotyphla; family Soricidae; genus Cryptotis; species Cryptotis parvus. The sequence continues at coordinate 83,852 of JAJIBD010039303.1, read as the reverse complement.
CATTTCTGTGTCTGCTGAAAATCTTTCCCCCAGTTCACAGAAGGCTCTGTGTTTGTTCTGTACAGACACGTTTCCTTGTAACTTCAGAAACTTAAGTTAAATGTCACATTTGAGTCTTTCCCTATGAAGGCTCACATTGTAATATTAAAGGCTTCGTAAATGACATGCCACCGTTTTCATACGCCCCTCTTCTTAACACGTAGTCCACTAGGCACACAGGGCAAGAGCCAGGTTGACACAGGGCCTACAGCTCCTAGACACATGCAACAGAATAGTAGGAGTAGGAAAAGATAATAAGAGTCACAGTCTTAAAAATTAAAACTGGGTAAAATCCCTTACATGTTGGAGAGAGAGAGAGAGAGAGAGAGAGAGAGAGAGAGAGAGAGAGGGCAGAGAGGCAGAGAGAGAGAGGGGGGGAAGTGCTTGCTTTGTGAGCAGCTGGCCTGGAATAGATCCCCAGCACCCCAAGTGATTCTCCCAAGCACCACCAAGGGTCACTTCTGAACACACAGCCAGAAATAGTCACCAAGCACTTATGAGTGCAGACTAAACCCTCGCCCCAGTCTCCCTCAGCATGCCCCAAAACCCCACCCCAAACCAGTATCTTGCCTATTGCAAGCATTTATCATAAGGTTTCTTTGTTTGTTTAACAGATGGGAAAACAGGCAGTCACTTTCCCTTTTCTCTTGAATTGCTTTTAGGGCCACTGGTTGATTTCCCTTGGTCCTGAATTTATTTGCTATGAGATGTAGGTTCACGCAGGATAGAGTGTATCATTTTCACTCAGGCCAGCCTCATACATTCCATTAATTTCACAATTTTTGATGGAATCATTTGGCATTTCGTGGCTCTCCTCTTCCTCTACAATAAAATGGGAGTAATAGCGATACAGTCTGCCTGGGCAGAATGCAAACGTTTAAAGGAGAATTAGAAAGCACTCTATACGCTCAAGTGCTTTGCAAATATTTAGCGCTTAGTAGTTGAGGTAAATGTCAGGAGAATGTGGAACTCAACATTAATCTTTTGTTATGACAACTCTTTAGATGTGTTTAATTTCCCAATCCAACACCATGGACCGTGAACTTTCCTAACCCTTTCTTCTTTTCTAATTTTTTTTTCTCCTGTGTGCTTATGTTTCCCGCCAACCATCAGATCACACCCCTTTTTCATTCCTCCCAAGAAAATCATTTGAATTGATGAGAAGCCCTCTAGTGCTGCTTTCCAACTTGGGGTTCAAAAGTTGTATTGGAAAATTTTGGTTTCCTAGAAATCTTCCCCCATGACCTTTTTCTTTTTGACAACAGCTGCTAGACTGAAAGCCTTTGTTCTACAACGAACCTCTTTATTGGAAATGCACTCCTCTCTTACTTCAGCTTGTTGCCACAGATAAGCTGAAATAATTTCCCTTCAATTTCCCAACCCTTTTGGGTCCTTGTAACTAATGAGATCCTGTGTAACTACTGTCAGTGAGGTTCACCGACTAAGGAGAGAGGGGGTGCAGGTAAATTGGAGAGGGAGGGATTTTAAATTTATTTCAATTATGCATGGAGCACACTTCAGATTAACTCTGTTCTTTCTCTTGAGATGACAAGTGCTTTGAAGTAAACACTTGTCCGGATGCAATTTCACAAGGGAGATTTGCCACACTGTGAGGATGACTTTTACGTCTCTCATTTGGGGTCATGCCTGATTCACACTGACTAAAGATGCCAAACAGAACCGGTGTTAGAAACAATGATTTCCTTTTCAGGTTTAGTTTATTCCGAAAATGTAGATATGATTCATGAGTGAAGTTTACTGGCAGCTTCTGTTGTAGTAAATTGGGGGTCACCCCCAGTCGTCTACAGGAGTCCAACAACGCCTGATGTGATGCATTCCCATGTGAGTTCCAGCCCCAGTTTTATTGAAAACGAATGGAGAATAGATTTGGGCAGTCCTAAGGCTGCAAGTGTTAGGTGGAACAATTAAAACCTTGTCACTAAGGCAAAAGGAAAGCAAAATCTTCATGGCAATGTTTGCAGTTATCTGAATATATGTATTAAGCTTTACAATTTGCATTGGGTGTTTATAGGTATGATCATCTCTGGTTTTATTGGTTTGTTTTGGGGCCATACCTGGTGATGTTCAGAGGTTACTCCTGACTCTGCATGCAGGAATTTACTCCTGGTGGTGCTCTGGGGATCATATGGGATGCCGGGAATGGAACCTGGATTGGTTGTGGGCAAGGCAAATGCCCTCGTCGCTGTACTATCTCTCCAGCCTCTGATCATCTGTTTTATAGAGTTGAGCCTTTTGACTGATGATGTTCAGTGACAGTCTTAGATGACAGAGCTTGGATGACTCCATGGTTACTGGAACATTGTGTTACATGTACAAAGGAAAATACTTAACCTCCCAAGACTTGCTTTCTTTATTTGAAAAATGAAGATAATAATGACCTTGTTCATAAGATCTTGAATCATATGTGATAGACTATCTCTACATGAAATCCTATCTTTTTTTATTTTTTATTTTTACAATTACAAAGATATACAATTAAAAAAGTTCATATTTGGGTTTTGGTCATACAGTGTTCCAGCACCCATCCCGCCACCAGTACCCATCTCCCACCACCAACGTCCCTGGTTCCCTCCCCCTCCCCAACCCTCCTCCATGGCAGGTTCTTTATTTCTTTCCATTTCTCTCTCTTTCTCTTTTCCTTCCCCTCCAGACTATGATGAAATCCTATCTTAATACAAAAGTGCTTTGGAAGGTTTTAGTGATTGTAATTACTTATTATTAAATATTAGTTGACTCAAATGGTTCTATTTGCTGTACTGTAAAATTCTATTTTGAGGGTGGTGCAAAAACTCAATAGTATTCACCAAGCAGTCAGTACACTTCATTTAGCCATGAGTATTATCTTCTAGGAGTCTATTGGAATGGAAAAACCGAATTATGTATTATGATGAATGTGATGGGACCAAGTAAAGTTTTAAATTGTAGAATAAAATGAAAGAAGAGAACTGTATTCCAAAGTTAGGTGAAGAGAATGTAGAAGCAGTATTTCATGAAGACTGAGCTTGGTAGTTGGCCCTGGATCTGCCATCAATCATAAGCAGGGAGACAGCACAGTGCAAGACGCTTGCCTTGCACACGACCTACGCGAGAATTCATTATGGTCCCCAGAGCCATGCCAGGAGCGATTCCTAAGTGCAGAGCCAGGAGTAACCCCTGGGCTAAATATGGCTTCTCAAAAAACAAAATAAAGCAAAACAAAAAAAAATCAATAGCTACTTTGTTCCCCTATCCCACTTTAGAGCACTAATGTCTCTTAAATCTATGGATATTGCTTGTGATTAAGTTTCCTGTACTTGTTTTGGTTTCAGTTCTCCTATCAAAAACTACAAGTTTATATAGATTATGTCAGGTTTAGACACAAATGCCTTTCTTTCCCCTCTTAGAAAGCACAAGTCACTAAATAGTTATGAGGGAGGATTGTTTAACCTGAAAATAAATGTATAGAGATTCTGGGGAACGTTGCAGTCTGTAGATCAAGTGGCTTTTGAATGTCATATGATTTCTTTAGAACATTAGTTCTTTAGAGTAGATATCTTTAGTATTTTAGAGGAAATTAAGGTAACAATACACAGCTGCCTCAGAAGATCAAGAAGGTTAAATGAGACACCATTGGTAAAGTGCTTTGCATAGTCTCGTGGCATAGAGAAAACTTATTTCTAATAACCCTGTTTTGCAAATGAAAAATAAAATTCAGAGAGGCTTTGTGAAATGCTCAAGGTCATAAAACAAGTTGAAGGCGAATCTGTCCTTCACATGCTGACATGTTGATGAATAGTTAATCCATCTGACATTTAAGTTTGGATTCCAAGTTGCCAACTGTTGAGAACAAAACAAGAGTGACAGTGAAAGGGAGAGAGAGGTAGAGGAAGTAAGGAAGCTATGGTGTGACTTTTTCTCCCAAACGCTTAAATTGAATGCCAGTGGGATGGAATGAGGAGGGGACTTTCGGAGGTGCTTAGGTCAACAGGGTGGAGTCCTCATGAATATTCTTGAAGAAAAGGAGAGCACTTCTGATATTGTGAGGCTATAGTAGAGGCCTACAGGAAGAAGAAGGGTCTTACCTGACCCTACTGCCTAAGGCTTCTAGCCTCCAAGCCTGAAAAAATAAATTTCTGTGACTTATAACATCCTAGTCAGTGATACTGTGTTAGAGCTGCCAGACTAAGAGGGAAAATTTAAATGTTGACTTGTGAAGACACAGGTGAGAGATAATTAGTACTTCAAAGAGATGAAATTAGGGTATCTTGTTTAAAAAAAATGCGTGCCTATGTCTTAGGTATGGTAATGCAATCAGAGGGACTTATGGGAATGAAATGTGTTCGGTTTTTCTGTCAGCTTCTGGCTTCTAAGTTTTTCATGCTTCAGGCCCAACCCTTCACCCTTGCGTATTTATTCATAGGTACCTGACGTCACAATCTCTGGGGATCCAGGGTGAGAGAGAAATCCTCTCTAACAAAATCTAAGCTGAGTCAGTAGAAGGTATAACTATTTTGCTTTTTGTCTGCTCAACATATGCCATACAAATGTTATTTCCAGTCACTGAGTTTTTTCGCAAATGAAACCAGCCCTTAATAGAATTCTGAGATAAGTAAATGTGTATTTGAGCCTCTGCTTTTCTCTATGTATCTCCCAACTATTGGTTCAGCTTTTTGTCTGGCATCTGTATAGAGCACTCAGAAGGTTTGTAACAATACCAAAATTTCCCCTGGACTATTGTTACTATATCTTCATCTACTCTTGATCTACCTGACTAGGGTTGCCTGCAAAAGAACACGGTGAACAGTAAACATAGTGGGGGATGCAGTGGTATCGTGATCCAGCCTTAGAACATTTGAACTGTCCTCTTTCTTCCTTTTCTCAGTTCTTCCTCCTTCCTAGGGAGATACTAGGGGGCTCACGTGTTCCCTCGTATATTAGTTTGCCTCGTACTTCCATAATAAGGGACCATAGACAGAATGATTAGACACAGAAGCTGGTTTTTCCAATGTTCTGGAGGCCAGCTTTCTAAGATCAGGGCGGGGACAGTTTTGGTTTTACCTGAGTCCTCTTTTCTTGCCTTACAGCTGTGACAGAAGGTAACTTCCTCACCTTGAGGGACACTAGTCACATTGACTTAGAACCTCACACTCATGGCTTCATCTTCCCATCATCGTCCTGTTAAAGATCCTATCTCCGAACACAGTGACATTCTGAAGGGTCAGGGACTAGGACTTTTTAGCCTTTTGAAGAAGACACAGGCCAGCACCTTGCTGCTGCTGACCTGGTAAATATTTTGACTTTGCTTCTTCAGGCTCTCACTCTTTGGGCGTTTGTGTTTTCTGTTTTTTCTTGCTCCACTTCCCTCTCAGGGATGTCTTGTAGCACTCTCCCCTCTTCTTCTCCAAGCCTTTATTCTGCTCTGATTCTGCCAAGTTCGCTCTCTTCTGAATGAAATCCAAAGTTTGTGGAAGCTTTGACCTTGACTTGGTGGAGTTAGCATGGTCTCGGCCATAGCTGCCATAGTCAGGCTATGATCCCCTTCGCCAGTGTCTGTGTTCTTTCTGCGCATGTAGAATGAGCAGACCTGCAGTTCCTTTCTTAAGCACTCCTGTGCATTTTTACTTTTTCTGTGCTTTGATCCTTTTATGTGCTGTGCCTCATAAGCTCCCCATGTCCTTTATGGACTAGGTTGAAAAATAATTGCCATGTTTTTAATCTCCTATGGGTCTCTGTTGATACCCAGCCAGTCATCTTAGAATCATCTGGAAGCTCTCACACTCCTGTGTGTCTCTGTTCTCCTTCAAGGCCTTGTAGATACTCTAGATGGTTTGAGCAGTTGTCCATTTCATTGGCTAGTTGCAATGTCCAGATTTCCCATTTACGTTATTACTTTGAAAGTCCCACCAACAGGTATTATAGTCTACAGAAGAGATGTAAGTCCTTTCATTTGCTTCTTTTGTCTGTATGTCTTTGGTGGGAGGACTTCTAAGCAGTGCTCACAGGACATTGGGACCACTTCTGGTAATATTTTGTCGCCTGGTCTGGCTCAATGCTGGGATTGGTGATTCAGCACTGCTCTGATTCAGGGATACACTGGCAGTGCTCAGGTGTGGGAATCTTCCTTTGGACACTGGGATAAACTCTATATTGAACCCCACAATTGCCGTTTTCATTTGAGAACATAGGGAATATTATTTTCCAAATGTATCTGCTTTATCATATTTAAAATGGTGATAATGGAAGTACATATTTCTTAGCATTGCTTTCAGGTACTAAATAAAGTTACAAATCTGACTCAATCTCAGCTTTTATGGCTTTTGTGCAAGTAAGGTTAAATGACATGCTTAAACATCTTAAGTATAACCTTTCTTCCTCCATTATTTTTATTAAACAAAATATTATTGGATATCTGATATGTTGTAAGTGTTGTGTTAAGGTATTTATATTCATTGATCTATTTAAATTCTGCATGCTAAGTCTTGAGTGTGAGTATTATTTAATAATGATAATCTGTGAATGCAGATCTTTACAAACATGAGAAAATAGCCTCGAAAATAGCCTGCCAGAGTTTACAGTAGAGTAGGAAAGTCAGGTATTAAACTGGTAGTTACAATAAAGTAATCACACCAGCCAACTTCTTCTTCAGGCAGTGCCTGTTTCTCCAGCAGTGATTACTGGATCCTGCAGCTTAAATAGAGTTTGCCTTACTGCTGCTAAGTGCTGCCTATTGTGAAACTTTATCACCAACCTCTTTCTTGTATCCCTCGGGGGTCTCATCAATGAAAATCCTGAGAGTTTAGAGATGGGAGAGAATGAAAAAGATGTGGCTCTTTGTATTTGATAGGTTAGAGCTAATTATTTGTCACTACCCAGTAAACATGAGGCACAACCCCATGCATTATTCCTTCTTTCAGAAGAGACCAAATGGCTTAAAGTTTCCTGCCAGCATCCTTAAAGAAGGCAGCAGAAGAAAGAGAAAAAGCACACTCTTGTTTGGATAAGTGGCATTTAGAATAGACCTCTTATTTGTAACTCCAGAATCTCTGAGACCCACCAAGCAGTGAATTGAACACTGAACCGATGTTTCAGGGGAAAATGATACAGACATGAATTCTGTACCATCCACTGCTGGCCAGGACACTTCTGGCGCCCACTTAAGATCACAGTCAATTTTTAATACAGATTTTCATCTTCTTTCTTATCCAAGTATCTCTCAGGTGCCAAAATTTTCTTCTAGCAAAAGGAACAGGACACACATGATTCAAAACTGAATTATTGTTATTTTATTTTTTATTCATTTTTAAATTTTATTTTATTTTTGCATTTTGGGTCACACCCGGCAATGCTCAGAGGTTACTCCTGGCTCTGCACTCAGGAATTACTCCTGGTATTTTTGGGGGGACCATATGGGATGCCGGGATCCAACCCGGTCAGCCACATGCAAGGCAAATGCCATTCCTGCTGGACTATCACTCTGGCCTCAGTTATTGGTATATTTAAAGCTGCTTTGTGAATACTTCTCAGAGACACATGTCTACTTTGGACTTTGCATATTATTTCACACCCAGTCAAGACTAGTTGGGGAAAACTTAGTTTTCTTACATCCCTGTGACAGTTTTATAGGAATTTGAATTCTTGATACTGCCTGGCAGCTGAATTCTAATTTCTCTTTGCAGTCGGTTATGTTTTACACCAAAGTATCTACTAATGGAAGCTGAGGATGGGGAGATGACTTAGGGATCTTCAGTTTGGAAGCCTTCAAACATCTTTAAAAGATGCTGTGTGTGTTTCTTCCCCGTAGAACTGTCCTCTGTTTAAAATGGAAAAGCTTGCTGTGAACGGAAATGGTGTCCTGATCTGAAAGTGAAAGATAACCTTTTCCTGCTCAACACCCCAGAACCCACATCCTCAGAAGGAACTTGTTGCTTTTCTGGTTAAACGTGAGAAGTAGCCAGAACAGTATATTTGAATTCTTGAGTTCTACTCATGATTTTGAATGTCTTTGTTTAAAAAAAGAAAACTATCACAGGACAAGAGTTGTGGCTCAGTGGTAAAGCACTGCTTGCATGCATGAGACCCTGGGCTCAATCTTTTTTTTCTTTTTTGGGTCACACCTGGCAATGCTCAGGGGTTACTCCTGGCTCTTTGCTCAGGAATTACTCCTGGTGGTGTTCGGGGACCATATGGGATGCTGGAGATCCAACCCAGGTTGACTGCATGCAAGGCAAACACCCTACCCGCTGTGCTATCTCTCCAGCCCCTGAGTTCAATCATTTAACACTGGAAAAAGAAAATCACAAATCAACAAAGGAATGTAATCTTAATCTCAGAGGTTCAAGGTTGTAGAAATGAGCAAAAGTAACATTCAAATTAGAGAAAGTTGTTGACAAACCATCAACAGTATGAAGAGAAGAAAACAGCCACCATGCTCTATAAAAGAGTGTTAAAGCTCTTTATAGAGGTTTTGAGCTTTCTAACTTTTAATTTTCATTCCCTCATGGAGAGATAAAGAGCCTGAAAAGAGCCAAATTGCTTCTTATGGCTATCAAAGGAAGTACCAGTTTTGAATCACTGCTCACTGCTTACACCATTTCCTCATTTTCAAGAAATAAAATGATCATACTCATTGCCTTTGCAGGAATTATGCAGCATTTGGGAATGTTGAGTGTTTTCAGTTGAAGTTCATTTTAGGGGAAATTAAAAATGCAACAAGTCATAATCATTACACAGAATTAAACCCACGGTAGCCAGCAATGGCTGGGCACTGTATGAAAAGACAAAAGATCTGCTTCTGGCATCTGTAGGGTTGGCCTCTAGGTCTAGGTTTGGTATTTGCCTGCTAAGAGATTCAAGGCAGGGCTCTCTGTGAGCTCGTTGTGTCCCTGGTGACACTAGCAGGAGGTCTGTGTGCTCATCAGATCTTTTCTTGAGCAGACATTCTATGACTCCTAGCAAGGCAAGGGAGCTAACCTTTTCCAATGAAATGCAAACTAGCTCTCTCAGATGTCTTCTCTTCCTAGTCCAGGCCACCCAGGGTTTCATTACTGGCCTAGAGAGACCAAATGGATCCTAGTGATCCATTCTCAAAGCTTTGCTATTGACCTTTCACTTTCTCTGGGTGTGAAAAAGCGGGAGCTGCTCTCTTTGGGGGCCTATGTATGCTTCCTTCGTATTGTGGTTATGACTTGTTCTCTCAAGCCCCCTGTTCTCCCTTGAACACATCTGTCTCTCTTTTCTGCTTGCTTTTTCCACCGGAGAAGCCTGTGTTTCTTCATAAGCACATATCCCTCTCTTTTCTCTCTCTCACATTTTCCTATGTAAATTCCATTAAATGAAAATGATCTTAACTTGCTCTTCAAGCTTGTGTTGTCTTGCTTGTCTCTGTTTCTTTGCTGCCTGTGCTCTCTCTTGAGCCCATACGCCTGTTGTCTCCCCTCACCCCTTTCTAAATAAGTTTTAGTAAAAAACTACATTGCTACACTTTAAAAAAAGCTGTCTTGCTTCACAAGATATACATATATATGCATGTGTGTGTGTATATATATATATATATATAATGTTGCATAGAGAATTTCTTTTAGCTAGTGAAAGTAAAAAATAGATTTAACTATTCTTTCTCCCTCCTTGAGTAAATGAAAACAGAGTATCTTCAGTTGCAATGTATCCATCTGACAGAATGGATAAATTCTGCAAAATTTTTTTTACATTTGGGCACCCAATGACAGACATTCTGCTGAGTGTCCCTCAGTATGCACTATTGAAAATTTGAATTCACATGAAAAATGGATGCTGTTATTCCCATTTCACAAGTGCAATGAGAGTTCTAAGATTTTAACTAACTCACCTAAGTGCCCCCCATCCAGTGATGGTACTGAGATTCCATTTCATTGCAGTGATTCTAACCACCATGCGTGATGTATCTCAGATATGTATGTTTAAAGCACACTCAATAAAGGTGTGCAGGGGGAAATGACCTCATCCTGTAAACTCATTGCAAAAGTAAACTCATGGTGAAGTGCCTTTTAAGTTCACCCCTTAGCTAATTAGAATTCACCAGAATAGTCCTCGCATATGGTGAGCTCTCTATTGGATTACATAGATACTTGGACTTAGGGAAATGGGAGTTTTGTTTGGAGCACCGCAGTGGGCTGCTGATAGATTTGGCAGTGCATTTGTTGCATGTTGAATTAGGATGATTGCTTTCATAGTTGCCGTGTTTGCTCTGTGACCCAATACTGCAGTTCTTTGCACACTGGCAATGGGGGAAGGATCTGTAGTGTTTAGAATCCCAGAACATTAACTCATCCTCTGCTGAAGTTGAAAGTATTAGTGGAAAGGACAGATAGGACACAAATTTCTTTGGACCATGTTTCTCATATTTTGCAAGAGTGATCATTGTTAAGGTATAATCTCTGCTCTGTTCCTTCTGCCTACTCAGACTTTGATATGGGAAGTTTTCTGCAAATATAGTGTATATGGGCAGAACATGCGGCTACTAACAGTAATCCATATTTGTAATTATGACTCCACAAAGATACATTTTTTTAAAATTATGGTTTATGCATACTTGATGTTTATAACTCTACATTTGCCAAAAGTCTTATCTCAACACTCACTCTCATTCAGCCAATTTAATTCTGAAAGGAAATGAAACTATCATTCTTTTCCAGAATATTCTAGAAATATTCTAAATATACAGGCATGTCTTGTTTTATTGCTTCATGTTTTTATTGCACTTAACCAACATTGCTTTTTATTTTGACAGATGGGTGGTTTGTGATCCATTGGCACCATTTTTCTAATAGCTTATGTTCACTTTGTCTGTCAAACTTAATTATGGTGTACATTTTTAAGACATAATGCTCTTGCACACTTAATAGGCTACAGTATAGTGTAGATATCATTTTATATACATTGAAAAGTGTTAAGATCAGTGACTCACTTTTTATGACATTTGTTTAAAATAAACTAGCAGTATCTATGAGGTATGCCTATATTTACGTGATTAATGGCTATATAATCACTTAGCTATTTATGGTATTTTTTTCTCACAAAAGTGACACATTTTATGCAGTTTGGGGCCTTACTTTGTTTTCTTTTAATTCTTTTTTTTTGGGGGCACACCCAGCAATGCTCAGGGGTTTCTCCTGGCTCTGCACTCAGGAATTACTCCTGGCGTGCTTGGGGGACCATATGGGATGCCGGGATCAAACCCAGGTCAGCACAGGCCGGCCGTGCAAGGCAAACGCCCTACCGCTGGGCTATCGCTCCAGCCCCCCTGGGGCCTTACTTTGGAAGTAGGATTCTATTTTTAAAAATCCAGCACTTTATGGCTAGTAAATATTTTATTTAACAAATTTTTCACAAAGGCAATATGCAAGAAGGGGAGAAGAGTTGGGAGAGACATTTCTATAATCTGACTGTCCCACAGTGAAGCTCAGAAATATTTTCTCAGAGAGCTGAGCATCTAGTAATCTCCGTTCTTTCCTCTGTGCCATCACTGAATGCACTAGGGTGTCACAAAAAGAAAAAAAGGACCTGGAATGAAACACACACACACACATGCACACACACGTACATGTACACACACAATTAAGGAGCTGTTTGTTCATCCTGTGATCAGCACATGAGGCCTTCGTCTCTTGTGCACCCACCGCCCCATGTGAGGTAAATAGTGGCTTGTGCCTGGGAACTATAACCCTCTCCTCACCCATGAGTCCCATTCTTCTACAGCATTTTGCCTCAACTGCAACCAGAAGCTCATTGCAATATTCTACATCAATGTTTTCCTCAACTCTAAACACAGCGACCAGCATTGATTGAGGATTCCGATGTGCCAGACACTGTACAAAAGCAAACTTGGCATGCGTGATGCAATTTGGCTCAACAGCTTTATGGTCTGACGCTTATTACAGTGATTTTTCAGATCAAAACTGAGTAGAAAGTAGGACCACTTTCACAGTCACCCCTCAGTGAAAAAACTAACAGTTCAGGAGCTTGGGCCCTACTCTGCCAGACACTGCCCCTTCTCAGACGCTTTCACTCTCTGGGACTCAGCTCTTAAATGTGGAGAAGAAATCAACTTGTTTCCTCTCCAGCCTAGCTTTTGGCATTCGTTTTTGGAGTTTTTATGCAACTATTTAATTTGTTACAATTGCAAGGAGCAAAATGAGGTTAGTGTGGACCCCACATGTTAGATATCCCATTTTATTCCTTCATATGTGTAGTGTGTGTGTGTGTGTGTGTGTGTGTGTGTGATGGTATCTGGGGAACCATGTGTCCCCTGGCTTTTCTGACAGCATCTGCTCCAGCTCTTCCAGCTCCCTCCCTTGCTCCCTGATTTATTCTGACCATGTCAGTTACAGTATGGGCTCTTTTTGGGGGAGGGGGATGGGTTTGATTCACACCCGATAATGCTCAGTGGCTACTCCTGGCTCTGCACTCAGGAGACACTCCTGGTGGTGCTGGGCAAACCATATGGGAGCCAGGATCGAACCTGGGTGGGGTGCTCGCATAAGGCAAACGCCTACCTGCTCTATCGCTCTGGCCCCAGGTAAGGCTCTTATAGAAGTGCATTTTCTTCCTTCTCTGCTCTGCTCATTCAGCCCCCTATCCTATGTGCCTTTTCTTTTATTTACTATAGCATATGTGATTCAGTTCTTGCTTCTTTATACCAAAAAAGGGGGAGGGGTAGTAAAGCATTGACTGATATTTTTTGATGATCATTACTTGAGCTGAAGAGAGCATTACAGATTTACAACTACACTCGTAACGCTGAACACTGCAGAATTTTGTGAATGTTTTGGTGTCAGGTGTGTAGAGTTGTCTCATGGTCACCACCATTACACTGTTCCAGGAAGTGCCCCTTCAAAAATTATTGGAAGTTCATTGTGGGTCACAGCCACTAAACTATGTGCACTATGATATTGACAGCCTCAACTAGTTTTTTTCATTCTGCAGGATGTCACAGGTGGTCCAGATAAGACTGTAGCATTTACTTTCTCCTGTAGTGATGCTCTTCAAAATGATCTATGGTTACCCTAATTATTGTCTGAAATTCCTTCATAAATTTCTTTAACTATTTGAGTTATTCTGGAAGTTATCCATTTGACACTGATGTTGAAAGAAACATCTGATCTTCAGAAGGTTACTTCTTTGTTTTTACTTTTTATATCACCATGAGGTAGACAATTACAAGGCTGTTTATGATTTGGTTTCAGTTATATAATGTTCCAGCACCCATTACTCTACCAGTGCACTTTTCTCCGCACCAATGTCCCCAGTCCCTCCCCCACCCTAGAAGGTGAATTTTTATCAAGAAAGCAGCTTTGGGGTCTGGAGGGATATTTGCCTAGCAGGCAGCTAACTTGGGTTACATCTCCAACACCCCATGTTGCCTGCTGAGTATCCCTGAACATAGCTGAGTGTCATTCACAAATCTAAATAAATAAATTTGCTTCCTAAAGGCATGGTTCTTTTCTTTGTAGAGCACCTTATTCAATAAAATATTTGATCTTTGGCAGAATGTTTCTGAGAGCAGCAAAGAAAATAGAAAAGAGAAGGTAACATACATGACCGTCTAATTATCAAGTGATAACCAAACATGGCCCTTACCAGACATGGGGATGGGGTGTATGATCCATAACCCCATGAGTGGCTGAGTAGTCTCTTCCCTTTTGCTCCCCTGCCTTTGCTTTCCACTCCCCAGCTTGCATTTGGTGCATCGGCACTGCCTTTCATTTTCATCCCATTGGTTACTTTGGCTCTTTCTCTTCACCCCCATCTTTTTACCTGCCGTATCCTGAATTCCGCTCAGCAAGGCAGCTCTCCTGCTTCCCATCTTCTCTGGCTGCTATGTTCAAAGTTTGAGGGGCCTCATTTTTTTCTTTGCTTTCCATTTTATCAAATAAATGAACTAATAAAATTATTGTCTCCGAAACACAGTTATCCATGGAGGAAGAGGGCTTTAAGTGAATTTGTATATTGAAGCTATTAACTTGAAATATTGACTTATACTATCTTTGAATATTTACCAAAGCAACAAAATATGTTTAGCCCTACAGCAAAGATTAATGCTCTGAGAGCTATCTGCCAGGCTTTGTTCCAGGTTGAGATGTATTCATGGTCATGAAAATCTGAGACTCCTGGAGACTGCATTCCAGTGTGTGGAGATGCATCTTATCAGTAAAGTAATAACTGTACAGCAAAAGTGAAAAAAAAGTGCTCTTTGGTGATCACAACTTCCTTGTGTTAGGGAGTGTCCAAGATATTATGAGTTCAGATCAAAGAGGCAGCATAATGAGCTTGCTGCGAAGTCATGCAGTGCATGCAGGAGGCCCCATTTTGTAGCCCAGAACTTTGTGATCTCCAGAGCTGAGAGCACTCTAAAAGAACAGAAGAGGAAGTAGCCTCCTGGGCACCACTGTCGGAGGGGCTAGAAAAGATTGTGAACTTATTTGCAGATGTCCCTTCAAAATGGGATGCCGTCTTCTCTTGATATTACTCAATTCTCTTCCTCACTCCATGTTCCCTAAAAGAGATTCCAGGCTGAAAATAGCTTCCAGTGTTTGAAAGCTGGAATGAGGTGTAGGTCAAAGAGCTCTGCTGATTGTGGAGAGATTTTTTTTTGTTCTCAGAATTGCTGGAGACATACAGTCCTGCTTAGCAGGTGACGCACAAGCTAATGCACAAGCTAATGCACAAGGGGTCCCTTGTTCACTAGCATCAGGAAAAGAACATTTGCCAGTAATAAGAAATTCCAATACAGTCAGCATCCATGACTGTTGTTCTAAGCCCAAATCTTATCAGGATGTCCGAGCTCTGAGTGGCCCCGGACTCACCTACATGCTGTTCAGTGTCCCTTGACACAGGGCACTTTTGCAAAGCTAAGCCCGTGGTCACATGGTACATGAAGATTCCCAGGCTGCTGCTCTCAACTCTCTTCAGTGAGCGTTTCTGGTTTCAGGAACCTTTAAGATTTTGGCAAGGCCAAAAGTTATTTCTTTGTTTTCTGGTGAGTGAGCAAATGTTTCAGATGCCCTGGCTCTAATTTCATGGAATGCATTTTCTTCAACTTCCCAGCATACATTGCTGTACATGCTCTCCATGACTGGAATAATAGAGTGTAGGGTACTCGATCTGTTCACATGACTGGTGCCTTTCCACCAACGTGAAAACAAGTGAAAGTCAGCAGGTTCAGGTCATGTTAATAATTACTGCATTGTATTGGCCATCAGCTAGGAGTTAGGCAAGGTGCAAGAGCTCTGGTCTTTGTTTCTTTATCATCATCCTGCTGGGTATTATAAGATTCACTTTTTTTCCAAACATAGATGTTTATTTAATCATGTAAGTAATCACAGGAAATTCAAGGTTAGTGTTTATTAATGTATCCTAGTCTATCTCTGTAGGCTTTCTCATCTCACATTTGATCTATTTAAGTACAGGGAGGAATTAGATTTCACTTGTCACTTGTCACTTGTCTTCCCATTGTTCATCGATTTGCTACAGCGGATGCCAGTACCGTCTCCATTCATTGGGAATGAGGTCCATTATTGTTATTGTTTTTGGCATATTGAATACACCATGGGTAGCTAGTCAGGCTCTTCCATGGCCTCTGGGTTCATGCCAGGGGCCCAGACCTTTTCTTTTTTTTTATCATATAAGATTCACTTTTTAGGTGAGAAAGCAGGAAGTTGGGTTAAGGTCAAGTGCACCCAAAGGAAACATCTTCTAAACTTCTTAAAAAATTTATTAAAGAGCCATGATTTACAAAGTTATTGATAGTTGTATTTTTAGACAGATAATGTTCTAGCACCAATTCCACCACCAGTGTCAGTTGCCTTCACTGGTCTTCCCAAGGCCCTCTGGCCCCCACACTGACACCTTAACAGGCACATTTAAAGTTTGGTCACTGCAGTTTTCAGTGTTGTCACTCAGGTTTTCCGTGCTATTGACTCTGTGGTTTGGATATATAGCTAGAGCACTCCCCCACATCACTGATGTACCTGAGGTCCTTAATCCCTGCTCCCCACTTCCTTCCCTTCCTCATCTTCTTACATCCATACTTGATTTCTTTTCTTCTCTGTCCTCCTCCCTGCACTCTGGAGTAAAGGGTCATCTAAGCATTCCCCTTTTTACTACATTGAATTCCCTTGTCCGGTTTTTATGTAAACCACAGATAACTGTGTTTGTCCTTCTTCTGCCTTTCTTCACTCAATATGGTATCATGCAATTTGCTGCAATTCCGATGAACTAGAAGATATCATATTAAGGTCAACACCTTTTGAAGTCTAGAATTAGACCAACCGTCTGTGTGTCTAAATCATTTTGTATCGTTAGTGAGCTTTGGCTCCCTCACTAGCTACAGACATGTGTCCCTTTGCCAGAAAATCCACCAGGGTGGAATACAAGAATTCACAGTGGAGTAGCAAATTCCAGGTCTATCCCTCATGTTTGTTTCTTTCTGCCTATGAGTGTTGCCAACCACACCCAACCTTCTGCACTGAGAAGCTTCAGTTTCAGTTTTGTGCTGAAAATACGACTTTTGCTTTGCTTTCTTAAAACACCCCAGTGGGCTTCATATACAGTTTATAACATTTTGTATGTATATGTCCCATTTTTTCTAAGAAAATATGTTGTAATAGTGTTATATATATAGTGTGTGTATATATAGTGTGTATATATATATATACACACACATGCACACATGTGCACACACATATTGTGTTTTATACAGCACATTTAGACTTTTTTTATTTAGCAGTAACCTAACACAGTTGAAGTATTTAAGGAGGGATTTAAAGTATTTCCATATTAAATTTTCATCTCTGATATAGTTGGAGCAAGTATTGTGATTAAATACTGAGATTAGAAGGGAGGTTTTTTTTCACCTTTATCTAAGCAAGTGGTCTCAAGCTAATGTTTAATCATGAGTTTTTCCTGAAATAAATATACATAGAAAATCAATAAGGAGCATGAATAAGAAGTGGTATTTGGAGTAGAGATATATGAATTTATCTCATAAGTGCAGCTTAACACATTTACAGTCAATGAAGAGGCATAATGCTGCTTTGATCAGACAACACTGTTTAATTGGAAGGGTGGGCAGGCAGTTGAAGTTTTCACATGCCTCAGCATCTTGTTGTGGTTATGTGGTGATGGGAAGATCGTGGAATACACAGGTTAGCATTCATCGTGGTCATCATTTCACAGATGCCACTATGATAAGCTGAGTACATGCAAAGCATTATTTCAAAGTCTATACCAAAATGAATTAACCTTGCAACCGCAGCTCTATCCTTGGTGTGCGCCTAAGTGTCAATGTTTCATGTCAGACAATTAAATACTTAACTTGCTTTTTATCACTTCATTTTTTTGTCAAAGGAAAGATTTTGTTTAAAAAAATGAATCTTGAACCAAATATTTGTGTATCTCCTTGACGCTTGCTTAGAGAACTAACGGGTTTATTTTTTTTAAATTTTTTTTCTGGGATTCTAAAGTTTTCTGTCTCTCTCTTGCTCATTTTGCTCATGCTTTGCATTGTGTGTGTATGTGTCTCTGTGTGTGCGTGTGCGTGTGTGTGTGTGTGTGTGTGTGTGTGTGTGTGTGTGGTACCAGGGATCAAGCCCAGGGCCTCACATATACAAGGCATGTGCTTCAACACTGAGCCATATTCCCAGTTCCTTTAAAGTTATTTATTTTTTAAAGCTAGCTGGAAAATATTGATTGAATGCCTCCCAAATGTCTAACAAAAAAATATAAGGAAACAACAATAGGTAGACCACCCAGGACTGCTTTTAGGATATACCCAAGTATTTATGAGTATTTAATTATGTCAGAAAATTCTCCCTCATACCTGAGTTATCCACTTCTGCTTAGCATGGAATATGGTAGATTGAGGATTCTGTGGCAGAGTGAGTAACTGGCCCTGCTTCTTCTCTCCTCATACGACATGATATCTTGCTCATTCATGACTTAGCAATGTGATTACTTAGCTACAAGTAGGCAGCTTCGTTTTCCATTGCTCAAGGCCCTGCCAAAGTAGTAATGAAGTAGAAATAATATACTTACACACTCCTTGGTGTGTTTCCAAAAATGAAATAAATGGGGCTGGGCAGAGAGATTGTACAGTGGATAAGTCCTTCCATGTGGTTAGCCCTTGTTCAATCCCCAACATCCCATATGGTCCCTCGAAGCACTGCCAGGAGTAATTCCTAAATTGCAGAGTCAGGAATAACTCATTGAGGGGTGTAGCCCCCAAAACATACCAAAAGGATTAATAATTTACAAACCGTAATTTGTCAATGTTTCAATGTTTGAGAAATGTAGTGTTGCTGCACCAGAACACCAGCTTCCCTCCACAACGGAGTGCTCTGTAAGCCACATATGGGTAAAGAGACATTTGGCTGAAATCCTGCTCTGTGCCCTTTGCATCTCTCTGGAGTTTCTAATCCAGCCTCTCTAACTCAGACCAAGAGAGATGGGTGCAGTATGTAAGGCAGACGGAAAGTCAGTGATTTGACCAGTTTTCCTGAGTCAACTAATTTAGCTGCAAAAGTTGCATTCGCTGTGAGCAAGTTGCAACGTGAGATGGTCAGCAGGTTGAGGAATAAGGAAAGGTTCAGTTGTCAGGATGGTCAAAGGGTCAGAGAGTTTGAGGGTCTTTAATTCTGCAGTGTTCTGTGGAGGTAGCTTCAGTCTGTCATTTATGATGTGGGTTAAATGTGTGTGAGCACCAGGATGTTGGATCCATCAAGCAGAGGACAAATGGGGAAATGCGGAGAGAAGAAAGCTTTAGGGTTTAGGAGCCAGACAAGGAATAATGACACCCACAGCATTGGGCTTCCTAGTGGAGCATTTGCCTGGTGTTGTTGTGAGCTACCCTTGAAATTGCATACCAGTGCAGATGTGTTTTAATCCTGGGGATGAGGTAAAACTTTTATTAGAATATGTGGATACTTTACCCACCCCCTGTCATTCCTGTAGCAGAGAGGAAAAGGTGAGGAACACTGTGGTAGGAGGAAGCTGTGAGCAAATGTGAAATCCATTTGAATAGATACATCTGGAATCATTATACCTTGTTAGTTTCCCTTCCCTGTCTCTCCTTCCTTGGTTCTTGTATAGTCTAACTCTTGTCTTAGGTTCTACTATTGGGGTTGTAGATAGGGGAGCCTCACTCAGAGAGGTCGACAATAACTAGATCTGTCTTTTCCACTAGTCTGTCATAGCTACAGGGAAGCATTGTGTTGAGAATACTGGAGCACAGGTGGAGGTCCATTGGTGGATCATCAGCTGAACCAATCATTTCAACCTCAGCCAAGAGAGGTTTGGCCCTGCCAATTGATTGTGTGCCTAAGACAAGTGAAGTTTCCCGAAACAATTTGTGTAAGCAGCAGTGTGCAAGAGTTAGGAGTGGTAGATTGGAATCCAACTGTGGAGTAGTTGGATCACAAAGTGAATGAGTCGCTACCCATTACACCCCAGTGCTGTTGTATAGGCAAGTCATTCTTTTACCCATTGTATGTTTCCAAGAAAGCGAGGGAGTTAAGGTTGGAAACAGACAAGGTTGATGCCATTCATTGCATTTTCCTATTCATCAGAGAAAACAGAGGGGTTCTGGAATCATAAAAACTGAGGCAGAAGAAATTTGTCTTTAACTCATTTTTTAACTCAAAACAGACACTCTTTTGCCTGAGTGCTTATAACAGTTTGGAGTTTATAGGGAATCGCTGTGGGTGGTGGTGCTTTATTTTCAATTCTTCCCAGTAATTTTAATTCCTCTTAACTTCTCAGATTTTTTGGTAGCTTCAAAGTGGCTTCCCTTAGTTTCCTGGTACCTTCGCTTCTCACTGTCTCAACATGTCTTGCTCTTTCTTTTCCTTCTCTACCAAAACTTGTTTCTGAATAAAGGATGCGTCAGAACCAGATTTACTCTTAGTATTTTTGGAGCCCTAGACATACCTGCAAATAAAGGTCCATATACAAAAGGTCTAAATAATCTAAAATTGTTAAATTTATAAAAATTCAATAAAAAATTGTTCAACCATCCCTGTGTGTTGGGTCATATTTAGAATTCTCAGAATCCTCTGTTGTTGGGGTTGGGGAGGTAGTTCAGCAGGTAAGATCTTTCTTTGCATGTGGTAGACCTGGGTTCAATCCCCAGCATCCCACATGGTCCCCTGAGTACCTTTAGGAGTAATTCCTGCATGCAGAGCCAGGAGTAACCCCTGAGCATTGGCAGATGTGGCCAACTCTGGCCAAAACAAAAACAGAATCCTCAAAAAAAAAACAAACAACCAGAATCTTCAGTTGCAACTCCTCTCCAGAAGTATGGGGTAGACTTGGGTGAGTGTGGGTTCCTGGCCTGAAGTTGACTCTTTTCTATCTCACCCGACTTTGTAGTTGCCACATTGCATGCTTTTTGCTCATATATCTGAGCAGTCCATCACATAAGCTCTGTCCACATCCTGCTCCTGCAAACATGTATTCCTTTATTACCTCATGAGCCTGGAGATTAACACTGCGTGGCTCAGTGACTCTCAGGAAGATAGACTGGGAGGAGAGATGTCACAGCTTTTGTGCTGGACTTGGGGATATTTATACAGATTACAGTGCTCTAAAGGGAGACACAGGCTCTAGTTGGACACAAGCCATGACTTGGAGAATGCCTTACCCCATAGGGGAGGGGATTGTAGCCCACAAAGGATCTAAAGATATTTGATCTAAGAGGTGAGCTTAGAGCACCAACTTCTCTTTCCAAGGACGGTGGCAGATTGATGGACACGTGACAGTTTATTTCTTCCTTCCAAACCTTTTCTCTGGCTCCACTGATGTACTCTTCTTTCAGCCATGTGACGACAGAGAGCTTTGTTTGCTTTTTTGTTTGTTTTCTCTAAAAGTGTTCTGCAGATCCTTTCTCCAAGCACATATGGAGTGGGCAAGCAGCTTCTGATCCTGACCCCATTTTCTGTTTAGAGTGTACAATGGAAAGTCCATGTTGACCTTTTCTGACAATTTATCATTCCTGGCCATTTCTTACCTGCAAGCAGGAAGGGGGCTGGGATCCATGTGAAGATGGAAGACAGCCATGCTTCCAGCCCCTTTGACAGTTCCTTTTCTGGTATTGCATCATGGCCCATTTGTTTCAAGAGCTGTTGAGGAAAGGCAAAATTAAGTGCTCTTTATTCAGTCTCTTAGCGTCCTCTTTATCTTGTTTTATTTTTTGAATCACACCCAGCGATGCTCAGGGGTTACTCCTGGCTGTGCACTTAGGAATTACTCCTGGAAGTACTCAGGGGACCATATGGGATGCCGGGATCAAACTCGGATTGGCTGTGTGCAAGGCAAATACCTTACATGCTGGTCTATCGCTCTGGCCTCTGCCTTAACGTCCTTTCTTTGGAGGGCTGAGAACTTCTATCTGTAAAACTGAAATCAGACGGAGTGTGTCAGGCAAAGTGAGAATGATAACAGCTGGTGAGCAGTTTTAGTCAGATTCCCTGGCCATTCAAGTCACCCAAGCATTCTTGTCACTTGGAGCACCTTTCTGCAAGGACATAGTGTCTTAGCCCTAAGTTTTTGCTATGGGAGAATGGTCTTAATAGAGAGCGAGGCCCATTTGAGTGGGGTTCAGTGGGCTGCATCTCCAGCTCTATGATAGCAGGGAGATTTCATATATCATCTGGGCAGACGCAAAGGAACATTAAACTGCATTTCCATTATCAGTGAGGTTCTGAGTGGCCTGAGGATTAGAATCAAAGCATTCTAATCCATCTGCCTAATGTTTTCCTGGGTAACCTCTTAAACGCCTGTGATTACTTAACAGTGGGAGACTGAACCCCCTTTCATAGTGGAAAAGTGCTTTTAAAGAAGGGCGACTTCTCACTACATATTGATAGTACAGCAGATAGGACATTTGCCTTGCACACAGCTGACTCATTTTCAATCCTCGGCATCCCATTTGGTCCTGCGAGCACCTCCAGGAGTGATTCCTGAGTGCCAAGCCAGGAGTAAACCCTGAGCATCACTGGTTTGGCCCACACCTCTTCCCAAACCAATAGAAAAAGGACAGCATAATGTTCAGTCCGGAGAAGATTCAGTGACATGTTAAATGACCTGGTCTTTGAATGGAAGAGTAAGTTTCAGGGAATCAAGGGATTCTGCAGAAAGGATTGGCTCCCTGGGCTAAAATATTAAAATTTGTGAAATCTATCACAAAGAAATCAGTAAGGAAATTGCTGTTCGGAATGCCCAGTCTCAGGTCCTCTTTGCCTCAGCCCCGGTGTGAATTATTTAGCAGTCCCAAAATTGCTTGGAGTAGAAGCAAACACCTCTATTTCCAGTGCTAAATATGGAATTTTTAGAACTTCAGGTTGAAGCAATCTTCAAGGTTCTCTAAGCTGAAAGGAAATGTTGATGTTTTACTCAAGATGCTGCCTCCAGAGAGAGTTCACTGCATGGACCATGGGAAATTCTGATCATTAAAATGTGTTCCTTATTACCTATCAAAATCCTGAACTGCAGCTGTCAAAGACAGAGACTGATATCTTCATCTTTTGAATCCTCCCCACGGAAGGTGAACTTGTCGTTGCTAGATAGGGCTTGACAAAATACAATAGTTTACCTAGAGTTTACACAAAAATCCAATAGTTTGCCTATAATTTCTCTAAGGACTCAGTTTTCATCTGTTTGAATGTAAAAAGGAAATAACATGAGAAGCTTGAATTGTGATAAAATTTAGATATAAATTTGTTTTTTATTTTTGTTAATATAAATTTAGATATAAATAAAAATTTTCTAATATATGAAATTAAACATGTGAAGTATGTTTTGAGAGAAATTGTTAATCATGATAATAACAGAATAGTGCAAAGAATAGATTCTTTCTCCTCAGCAGTCAGACTGTGGCAGATGTGCTTGAGGTAGGAAAATACATTCCTTCATCTGATCATCCGTTGAACCATACATTCATCACTTATTTATTAAGTTCCCCAACTATGAGCTCATTCCTAAAACAGCAAAGTCTAGTAAGAAAAATGGAATTTAATCTTTACGGCTCACCAAGACAAGGATTTTCAGGATTCACCCAGTGCGGAGACTGTTTCTGGTTTAACTCAGATAGAATTTCCCAAGATAAGTGGAACCATAGAAACTTGGACCAGCTGGTTTTCTGCTTTGCTTTCTTCAGAAATATGAGTTCCTTCATGTGTGCAGGACTTGGATTTTTGGTTTGATAAAATTATGGTTACTTTCTTACATTTTCCACATGACTGTGCAAGCAGGAGAGTGTCATGGATATAAACAATGTTTAATAAACATAAAATGCAGAAGAATGCCACCTCCCTTCCACAGAAATGGGATCCTCTGATCTGTGGCAAGTACTTTCATCTCATTGCCTGACATCATGTGAAATCTTGCATAGAAACCTACACAAGTCCTTCCCACCCTCTCAGTGTCTCATATCTATAGGCATTATCTTTCGTTAATCACTCTTTGATAGGGACATCTTTATTTAAAAAAATTGTTGAATCACAGTTACAAAGTTGTCCATGATTGGGTTACAGTCACATAATGTCCCAACACCCATCCCTTCATCTCTTCATCAGTGTTCATTTCCCACCTCCAATGTTCCCTGTTTGCCTCGCATCATCACTTTCCCTAGTTGCCTGTCTTTATGGTGGACACTTCTTTTCTCTCTCTCTCTCTCTCTCTCTCTCTCTCTCTTCTCTGAAATAGACATCTTTAAATGCAAAATTCCAGGCTTTCTTTTATTCTTCTTTAACCGCATAAATGCACGAGATGAGAGCCTACTACAAGAGTATCCCACCCACATGGTAGAGCCGGAAAGCTACCCGTGTTGTATTTGATATGCCAAAAACCAGTTACAATTATAGACCTCATTCCCATGACCTGAAGTGGTGTGAGGCTCTTCATGTTCCTAGAGGCGAGCAGATGCCCTTGAGCTACACTAGTATGTGACAGGACTTATGTAGATGTTGCTGGTGCCCGCTTGAGCAAATCGATGAACAACGGGAAGAAGTGATACAAATGATACAAGTGAACCACTTTTCAATCTCTCCAGATGCCCAAGTTATGTCATGCAAACATTTTTTAATTTAAAATTTTTTCAAGTGCTTTGAGTTTTTCTCTCATTCCTAATTTATGCAAACTAAATTATTGTTATTTTCTGAACCCACTGTGTCACTTCCACCCTTATTCCTTTGATGAGAATCAGAGATCTTGAGTATTGGGTAAGAATCGGGACATTTGTAATGGGAAATGGTCACTGGTGGAGGGATGGGTGCTGGAACACTGTATGACCGAAACCCAAATATGAACATCTTTGTAGTTGTATATGTCACGGTGTTATAATAAAATACCAAATTAAAAAAAGAATCCTGTGTAAACCTCATTTAGGTTGAGATGTGAGAGCCATCAGACATGGTAGAGGAAAGCAGCCACTCTGGGAGAAAGTGGGGTGCTGGAATGTTTCATGCCTGAAACCCTTTAGGCAATAGTATTGCAAACCATATTGTCTAAAATAAAATTGAAAAATTCCAAAAAGGAGGAATGAATTTATCCTTCATTAACAGGATAATGAACCAAATCCTTCATTTCTCTCCTAAGGATAGTGTGAGCTAAATGAGACCAAACTCATGCTTCGACTCGCATGCAGTTGATTTAAACCTGTTTTGGAGAGGGAATAAATTAGGCTAAAACTGAAAACCCTGAGACACACTTTGCTATAAGAAATGGTGCTACTACATATAGAGGAAAGCAGAGAGATTATCTAGTTAAGGTTGAGTTACTTTTTGTTTATTTTAAACAATTTCTACTGATTGTGTTTAAAAGAGAATTTGACTAATGGAAATTTCTGTCTTTTTGGGATACATGAAATGCCTACAATTTCTGCTATTTTGTAGCTCGTCTTTTCACAGAAATCAAACACTGGAGGCAGATCAGAGGTTCAACACTTCAGCTGCTTTCACCATTCAGCAAATGCACTAAATATCAGAGGTGACTTGTGTTGAATGTAAGAACAGATGTTATTTCTACAGGAAGCCAGTTAGGAACTTACACCCACAGCTTCCAGTAAATTGGGGGAGGTTTTTCTATAGCTTGCTCTAAATTTATAAGCACTGTATATCTTGATTTGGCCTTGTGAAATCATTTCCAAAGCTTCTCTGTTAATTATTTAAACCAAAACCTGTAAGACTGATTCTTGGGAATCTCTAACGGTGCCTGCTTCAAATGTGAGTGAGTATATGTAGTGTGTGGCGTGGTATTATGTGAGGGAGAGAGAGAAAGAAAGAGAGAGAGAGCGCATGTGTGTGTATGTATGTGTATACACTCATGCCTGGAATTGAATGCACAGTGTAACATGTGAGGAATACCAAGCCACTGCCTGCCTCCTCCTACTCCTTGCTTAGACTTGAAGATGATGTTTTAGTGGAGAATGCCTCTCAGCTAGAAACTACCAGGACTGGGATGATAGCATAGCGGGTAGGGTATTTGCCTTGCATGTGGCCCACCCGTGTTCTATCCCTGGCATCCCCAAGCCAGGAGTAATCCCTGAGCATCGCTGGCTGAATCCACCCCCAAAAAAAAAGCAAAAGAAAAAGAAACTACTTAAAATATGCATTTCTGTGATCCTGAATTCTTTTAGAGTGTGGATTACTGCATTGTGGCCAAAATCACCTTTTGTGAAATGCCACATGGGTGTGATACTTGCAAGGGCCAGGTTCCAGTTAGTTTAGAAAATTGAATTTTCTAAATTGAGAGCATATACTTTAGCTCCTGTTGAAGGTGAGCATTGGGCATGGTTTTTTACATGTGGGTCTCACAGATGTCCTCCTTTGTCCTCTTTTCATTCATTCATTCATTCATTTATATTTATTAATGCCAAAATGTGGAAGTATTTCTTTTTTATTATACCACCGTGAGATATACAGTTCAAAAGTGTTCATATTTAGGTTTCAGTCATATAGCACTCCAGCACCCATCCCTCCCCAGTGCCCATTTCCCACCACCAATGTCCCTGATTTCCCCCTCCTCCAGCCTGCATCTATGGCAGGCAATTTTCACTTCTCTCTCTCTCTCTCTCTCTTTTTCTCTCTCTCCCCCTTTTCTCTAATATATTGTGGTTTGCAATACATACATTTAATATAGGTTTGTCCCCAGCTTTATGCCAGGCTAAAGGGAATATTTCAGAGTACAGTGGAAAGTACTCGGCAGAGCCTGCCAAGCTACCCATGTCGTATTTGATATGTCAAAAATCAGTAACAATTATAGACCTAATTTCCATGACCTGAACAAATGGTCTGAGGCTCTTCCTGTTCCGGGAGCAAGCAGATGCTCTGGGCTACACTATCACGTGACAGGACATATGGAGATGTTACTGGTGCCTGCTCGAGCAAATCGATGAACAATGGGAAGACAGTGATAAAAGTGCACATTGGAAAGTATGCTACCAAAATGATTTCTACGCAGCAGAAAAAAGTAACTTCTGACTGGCAGGCTGATTTCAATTGAATTACACACACAAAAACCTATATATATATATATATATATATATATATATATATATGTATATATACATATGCATGTATATATACATATGTATGTATATATACATATATGTGTGTATAAATATATGTATATATTTCTGTCATGGGACATCTTCAAATACGCAGACTATGTTACATGAGGGGGCACCATTAATGTACCCTATTCTTTAAATATATATTAACGTGTCTGTTTCTGAGATTCTAATTTTGAATAAGAACAACAATAGTAACTATGTTTGGTAGAGTCTTTCATAGGTAATAATGGAGAATGTAGACTTGTCTTGTCATGCTTCTATCAGACGGTTGTTATTGGGAAAGAGCTAGTCTTACATATTCCAAAGAGGGTAAATGTCAGATATACCGTGTTTAGTGAAAGGAGATGAAGACATGAAAATATGTATTGCATGGTTCAATTCATAGAAAATCCTAGAGGAAGGAAATCAGAGTGCTTTCAGGCACCAGCCAAAAAAGGAGCATAAAGGAAATATCTAGGCAGATGGAAATGTTCTTTATCCTCATATATATTTATCTAAACTAAGCGAGTTATGTATTTAAGATCTCAGTACTTCACTCTGTAAATTATGTCCGATTTAAAAGGTGTTTCTATTCATATCTATAGATGAAGATGTAGAGCTTTTGAATGATTAAATGAGCTACCTATCATCATGAGGTGAAAGAGAATGAGCTGTACCTCTACCCAGATAATACTAATATCAAGCGCTAGGTATTTTTTGTCCCTAAGGTAACTTCAAAGGGTAACAATAAATTATAATATCCACTGTGGAGGTCAGTTTATTTTCAGATACTTTATTTCTTGGAACTAGGGGTGGGTTTCTGAAAAAAGCAGGATTGGCGCTCTAGGAGGTGTGCTAGCACCCCAGATTCACAGCATGAATGATGATTAGTGCTGAAATCATAAGGCAGGTTCAGATTACTACACTGTAGCATCACGGGACTGCGGCCAGGTGAACATGCCTGAGCTTCAGCTTTTCCATATGGAAAATTGGTCACTCTTAGACTGAAAGGTGACCTTGCGTAGACAATTCCTAGTAGTATGAATGAATGCTTTGCTATTACTACTCCCAAGCTCGACACACAGAAGAATAAATGCCTGGTGGCATTAACAGGGTTTCCTGTGTCATTATACATCTTGCAAGGTGACATTTTTGTCTCTGCTGCACATTTCAAACATATACATAATTAATTTATCATCATATTAGAGAAATGTAAAGCTAAGCTTCAGTCGTTAGGTGCTTCTTTCTCAGACTGTTTTTCCTCACTGGGTGTTGTTAACCATTTAGAAGTGCATGAACTCATTTCACTGTTTGAATGTCATGCACTTCTAACTTCTTATAGAAAGTTCATGCCAAATGCAGTTTGTCAATAAATATGTGATTCCATGAACTCTAGGTATGAATCACTGAGATATCGCTTAACGTTTGTAAATGATGTAGAACTAGAAGGAATTTTTTTTCTTGGAAGTAATAAGTATGTTATGAAGTTTAATGTGGGTGAACTTTCTTAAAGCACAATATTTCTTTTAAAAAAGTGTTTAGACATTACTAAAGGATTAAGAAAGAAGATGTAAAAGAGGTTATGGATTGCTCTTTTTCTCTTTCAAAGGGACAGAGTAACTGCTTTAATAGCCAAAAAAATTGTTTTGCAGAATCCGCTTCTGTTATTATAGATAGCATATTGGGTCATAAAAATTTGAGTCTGAAATATCAGAGCCCTCTTGAGCCTGCTTAGGTCATAAATCTTGCATGATTGGGAGGCTTGTCCTACAAGGCAATAAAATTTAGATAGACATAATGTGCTGAACAGAAAAGGACTATAACATTCGGAGCCTAATTGAAAGTAAAAGCACCACAACTTTTCCATGCAGTGAGCTAAATGCTTTGATTCAAGATATCAAGATTCCTGATTCTATCTACTGCTGTTCTTTCCATGGCAGGTTTGCTAGGAGGAAATCCTGGACACTGAGGTGCATCGCTCATATGAATATTTAGCCTGAGATTAATAGCCAGGATGCCACGCTCACAGCACTAATATCACAGTGTTGTTGTATATGTTAAACCAGCTAAAATATGCATATTTTCTGGTATATAAAAATAGTGTAAAGTGGCCAGCGCAATAGTACAGCAGGTAGGGTGTCTGCCTTGCAAATGACTGACCCAGGTTGAATCCCCAGCCTCCCGTATTGTCCTCCAAGAACCACCAAGAGGGATTTCTGAATGCAGAGCCAGAAATAACCCCTGAGCATTGCTGAATGTGGCTTAAAAAATTGCTAAAGATAAGAATAATGTTTTAAATATTAAAATAAAAAATAGTGTATCATAAATGGTAGCTCCTTTTTGTCTTTTTTTTTCAAGGCAAACCTCCAGAAACAAAGATAAAGCAGGAAAAGGGAGCTAGCACGTGTGTCTCCCTAAAACCATTTTAGGGGTTGTCATCTTAGTGATATTTTTCTCTGGTTCTTCTTTGCATATTACCCCAGCCAAATAGAGGGCATGAGGTAAAGATCAACATTCAAAGGAAACTATCTCTTAAACTGGAGAGATGAGTTCAGCACTTCCAGTCCTAATACACTTTCTATGCTCTAAGATATAACCTGAAAGCAGGAAAGAGGGAGGAGGCTGTGGGTGTCCTGAAGGGAAAGAGCAACCCAGCATCAGGAAGGATCTTGCCTTTGTCCAACAGCCAGCACTGCTGGCTGAATGATTGTTGAGCTGGGGTCAGACCTTCCTGCTCTCCTAAGCCCTTGATTGCTCCACAGCATCTGACTTCCTTTAAGTTCATACTGGAAACTCTATGGGGCCTAGTAACTCTGAGCTAGTCTGTTGGCTATATGTAATTGAGAAATCCAATCATTTTAACACAGATTCTGAAAAGTTTAAAAGGATAACTTGGGAGCCAGAATGATAATATAGTCAGAGGGTATTTGCCTTGCATGCAGCCAACCTGGGCTCAATCCCCAGTATCCCATCTCAAGGCCTGCCAGAAGTAATTCCTGAGTGCAGAGTCAGGAGTAACCCCTGAGCATTGGTGGCTGTGAACCCAAAGACATACATAAATAAATAAACAAATAAACAAATAAATAAACAAATATATAAATAAATGGACCATTTGGCTTTGGTATCAAAACCTGTCTTGAGATAATCAACAAAAAATACTTTGTGCTACTATTTTTTTCATACTGAGTGTTACCAATTAGTTTTTTACAGACATCTCCACTTAATTATATTTATTTTTAATTTGCTTCTTCCCACCTAACTCTCAACTTATCTCCCTTCCCCACCCACTTCTCCTCCTTAGTTATACTATCAGTGGCCACTGGTGGTGTGTTTTGTTTTCAAAGTTGTTTTGTCTGTTCATTAATTTTATATCCTTGTGTTGAATAGTAGGTAGTAACATCCAATACTTGTCCTTTTCCTTCTAATTTATTTCACTTTGCATAATTCCCTTTAGCTCCTTTGGTTTTGTTGTAAATGACAAAATTTTATCTTTCAATAGTTTAGTAGTTTTCCAAGTATAAATATACCACTTATTTATCAAATCATCTGGGTTTTTTGGTGGGTTGGTGGGCCACAACTGGCTGTGCTCAGGGATTTCTTTGGCTTCTATGCTCAGGGATCCCTACTGGAGATTCTTAGGGTCTCATATGTGGTACCAGGGATTAAAATAGTGTTAGTTGTTTTTAAGGCAATCTAAACGGCTGTACCATTTCTATGGCCCAATCTCATCATCTATTAATCGATCTTCAGGTTGCTTACATTGGTTTAGCTATTATAATTAATTCTGCAATGAAATTGGGGCTTGCTTTAACTTGCTACATATAGCTATATACTTGCTAGTAGTTTCTGTGTTAATATTTTAATATCCTTTAGAGCGATAAGCCAAAGTATGATTGCTATATCTTGTGTAGTTCTATCTTCAGCTTCTTGACGAAGTTCAGGCCTCTTTCCAAACATGGTTGCATTCATTTGTATTCCCAAGAGTACCTGAGAGTTCTTTTGAGATAGAATGCTAAAGTGAAGTGAAATGTACACCTTCCAAACAAGGTAAATTGAAGGTGAGAACATCGAAAAACAAAATGTCCCTAGAAAACAAAATAGTAGTTCTCTAATAGCGATAGCTAAAGCCAAAAGAACCCTGAAAATATTTAAAATGAAGGAAGAACAACTTCAGATAGCTCTCAAAGATGTGATGAAGAATTCCCAGCTCCAGGTACAGCTTTTACAACAAGCAGAAGATTGGCAGGTACAAGCGAATGAACTAAATAAGCAGAAGGTGAAATGAGAACATGCCACAGAAGGCCTAAAGCAAGATCCTAGGATGATAATTCCTCCTGCAGGTCAGCTTTCCCACAAAGGCTTGATTAGAGTTTCATTCTATCCTGGTAGACTAGGACCAGCAGAAGTCAGAAGTTTTAACATGCCTTCCTTGTACATGGGTGGGATCACATCTTTAGAAGTGGAATTTAATAGAAACATTAGGGAACGGATCTTTGTAATGCAAGTGTGTCTTATTCAACTCTTCCTGCTCTAAAGGAAGCTACTGACACTGTCTCTGCTCCACCACCCCCCTTCACTGACCCATGGTTACCAGTAGGTCCAGGGGTCCATTCATGAGACAACCCCCCTCCCTTTTCTCCACCTCTTCTGGAAAACATGGAGGGATTTTTTCAGATTGCTTCCCACCAGGGCTTTCCCTGGTCTCCTATGTCCAGCATTCCATAGCAGTGTCTATTCCTGGAAGAGCTTTTCTTTATTACCTCCTGGGAGTTTTTCTTTATTACCTCCCTCCAAGAGCTGGATTTTTCCTGTCATCACTCCATCCTGCAGGTAGAAGTGAAGCTCCCTTAAGGAAGGATGGTTGCTTTGAATAGCACATGAATTGGTACCCAGGAACCCAAAGGGAACTTGAGAATATTTATGGTGTCTTTTCAAGAGTAATTTTGACTTTATTCTCATCATTAGTTTCAGTAACTGCTGGTATTTACGTGATTATAATTTTGCTCTAATTGGAGCTTAATGGTTTTAGAAATCTCAGCATAGCATGCTATAAAGATCATTTATATATTTAAAAAAAACAAATTCTGAAGCAATCACTAGAGTTTGTTAATCACCCATATGCAGAGCTTTTTTCAAGTTTTGACAGGATTCATGACTCATTAACCACAGTAATCTAGCCTTTGTCTCCATGTCACTTAAAACTATGGTATTGTTACAGTTTGGGTAGCTATATTAACATTGGATTATTTCATTTAGAACATGAGGTGTTAAATTACAGATTTATTGTTTGCTTGAGAGATGATAAATGTAAACTCTCTTAACATAATTTTATTAGAGAGTTTTCTATTAGGTTTTCCTTATGGAAAATTTCCTCATTTATTATGGAATCATTGTGTCCATGCTGATACCAGTGATACTAATGATTCCTTTTTTAACTGTAAAAAAGGTAAACAGCAAAAGCAATTCTTCTATTTTGACTTTTCAGACTTAAGAAAACTTTTGGAGGGCCGGAGCGATAGCCCAGCGGGTAGGGCGTTTGCCTTGCACGCGGCCGGCTCATGCCGGCCCGGTTCGATCCCGGCATCCCATATGGTCCCCCGAGCACCGCCAGGAGTAATTCCTGAGTGCAGAGCCAGGAGTAACCCCTGAGCATTGCCGGGTGTGACCCAAAAAAGCAAAAAAAAAAAAAAAAAAAAAAAGAAAACTTTTGGTACTTTAGAGGGAACATGACAGGTTTTAATCTTTTTAGGTTTGACTGATCCTCACAGTCAGACCAAAGAAACTTTGCCTAGGCCTCTCCTTGTGGCTGTCATCCTGACTGCAATCTTCTAGCTCTTCAAAATCGCTCTCCCTGAAGAGCAGTAAACAAAGCTGGTCCATGTCTGGTCTTCAGGAGACAGTAAATGAGCATATAAGCTATTATGTATTTTTGTGTGTGTGATGTCTGTGTACTTGTGTATGTGTGTGGTGTGGTGGTGTGTGTATATGTGATGTTTGTGGCGTGTTTTATATGTAAAATGCATGGTGTATGTAAGTTTTTTGTGTGATGTCTGTGTACATGGTGTATATGGTTTAGTTGTATATATGATGTGTGTTGTGCTTGTGTGAGGTGTGTCTGGATGCATGTTCATATTCTAACTGGGAAGAGCATTTAATTTGATGGAGAAAGTTATTGTGCACTGACCTTTTTAGGGCATGGAAGTCCTCATGAGTATCTACACAGTCGGAAACTTTTTTTTGAGTGAGCCGGGAAATGTGGGTCTGAC
The DNA here is from genome assembly GCA_021461705.1 of Cryptotis parvus. Classification (NCBI taxonomy): domain Eukaryota; kingdom Metazoa; phylum Chordata; class Mammalia; order Eulipotyphla; family Soricidae; genus Cryptotis; species Cryptotis parvus. The sequence goes on along the minus strand of JAJIBD010039303.1, from coordinate 50,969 downwards.
TGTTCGGTATTCAGACATGGTAGTGTGGAGCAGCTCAGATCCAGGTGGGCTAGGAGCATCATAGGGACCCAGCTCCCAGCGCTGCCTCCCTTTGAGCTAGTTTACAGGCCCCACCGTCAGACTCTCATGGTAGTTTAGTTCTTGCACTGTTCAGATTCAGATGACAGTGAACAGGAAATGAGATTGTGCACATGGAAGTGTTTCAAGCTGTAAAAGCACATTAAAATAGTTGGTATTCATCACATTGTCTACTTTGATGAACTCTGATGTTTCTAAGCTTTCCACCACCATTTTATCCCCCAAACTCCCAGATGCCTCTTTGTTTCCTTGGAGTCTGCTAGTTTTCTAGGCTAGTGTGGGGAAAAGCCTCAGACCTGGCTTGACTCTGCCCTTGTAATGATATTTTGTTTACTTATTATGGGTTTCTGTAAAAGCTTTGTGACTCTGGGTTGCTGCCACTGAAAAGTGACTGTAGATCCACTGAGACCCAAGTTTGGGTTTTAGAATTTCATTATGAAGCTACACCTGGAATAACAGAGGCTTATTTTTGAGCCTACCTGAAAGGAAGTGCGAGCCACACCAATTGTCTTTTGATTTGGGCCCCCAGCCCCATGTGATCTTTGGGCTAGGAAAGAATTAGAACAATATTTGAAGTGGGGTATTCTGACGTCCTTTCTTCTTGTTACTCATTTCCTGTCTTTGCATGGCAGAGTATAGCTGTTAAAATAATTCTGTATTTTCCAAAGGAAGAGAAGTTATGGTTATTTGAGACGTGAGAATTGAGGGTTGACTGATCCATGGGGAGTTGACTCTGTAGGCATCTTGAGTTTATGTCCTCTCCACACTGACTAATGCCTGGTAGAGAAACTTTAGGGCCAGAGAGATAGTACAGGAAGGAAGACGTTTGCTCTGCACAGGACTGCTTTGCCCATGACCCAGGTTCTATCTCCAGTACCACATATGGTCCCCCCATATAGTGCCAAGAGTTTCCTGAGCACAGAACCAGGAATAAGGCCGGAGCACCGCTGGGTATAACCATCAAAACAGACAGACAAAAACTAACCAAACAAAAGAAAATAATTTGAGATTATCCACGGTGTGCAAATTAAATTATAGTCCAATAATTCCCAGACTTTAAATTTGTATGATTTGTTTTTCTCCCTGACACGGGAATGATTTTCAAATATCCAGAAGCAAGAACTTCTGTGTCCAACGGACTATTTTCTGTGTTGTCCACACAATGCACACAAGGTTATATTATGTGCAAGAAAAGAATGATAATCTGCTTTCAAGTATGTATAATACAACAGCTTCTACAGTTATAAAATAGGTTGATATCCTTGCAATGTATTTGCTCATTTAAATCTCCTAATAATAATAATAGTAATAATTGTAACAGAGTAATAATAATAGTTAAATTTAAGTGCCAATTATCTGAAGTCTTACTTTAGTAACATATCACTCATGCTTTATTTGGAGGTGACTATAAGAGTATCGCCTCCTGTACAGCAAGCCAGGCAAGCTGCACGTGTAGTATTTGATATGCCAAATACCAGTAACAATTATATTAGGTCATTACCATGACCTAATTTAATAGTTTGAGATCATGGTAATGACCTAATACAATGGTTTGAGGCTCTTTATGTTCCTGGAGCAAGCAGATGCCCTTGGGTTCTACTAGCATGAGACAGGACATAAGGAGATATTACTGGTGCCGGTTCTAGCAAATAGATGATGAACTGGAAGATAGTGATAGTGATAGTGAAGTGCCAATTATTCCTAGGCAGCTTTGAAAGACTTTGTTTATGTTTAAAATTTATTTAATATTTATAAAATTAGTTGCAGGAGGTCCAATTATAATCAGGCAATGGGTAAATGACGTAGAGGGAGGTCCATCACTTGCTCAGAAACATCCAGCTTTTAGGGAAAAGATTTGGAATTTGAATCTACTTCTTCTGACTCTCTTCTTCAGTTATTAAACTGTTAAATTTTATTGCCTTTCTAAGTTACATATTTCTCTCACGTTAGAGAAGGATTCTAAGACTCAGATTAACTGCCCCATTGTTTCATAATTATTTTATAACTAATGAGTATATTATAATAAATTGCATGATTTTCCATGATCTACAATCATGACCTGTCCTTACTATATTGAAGTCTTTGTATTAGTTCATTAATCACCTTGTAGAAGGAACTCAGAATGTGACAGCTTTAAAGGATATTTGAAGCAGTCTGTTCTTCCACAATGTAGGTTTTCCACTTGCGGTATCTGCATGAATGTCACTAGCAAGTGGGGACTGACTACATCGCTGTGTTTTCGTATATTGCACTCAAATATTAACCCTGTAATTTGTATCCAAAGACTGTGCCTCCACTCTGTAGAGGTAACAGCAAAGTTAGCCTTAGCCTTTATTATTTAGATTCCATAAATCTCTTTTATAATTTGGTTACAAATAAAGGTAATTGATCATTATGGAGTTTACTAGGTTCAGTAACTTACAAGTGTTTTAGTTATATGAACTTGTTCTGTTTTACTTCAGGGTCACTCCAAGCAATTGTCAAAGGCTGCTCTTCCCAGCTCTGTGCTTGGGGGAACCACTCGGTGCTGAGGATCACAGCTCATGCTCCTGCATGACAGCATGTACATGAACTCTTTTGAATTACCTCCCCGAGCCTGTGTTAATTTATGAAATCCTTCAACAATTCTGTGCCATTGGTGACAAAGTTAACAGATGGAGACATTGAGATTTGCTTATGACTACAGCACTAGGCAATAGATGAGCTCAGAATTGAACTCTAGTGGTCAGATTCCAGGGTTTATGCTCTTGGATACAGTGCTTTAATGCCTCGCATTTCATTTGTTTTATTTATTTTGTGACCTTTCAACAACCTGGTGACTCTCTTCACTATCATTTAAATATACTCTAACTTCTAGGAGATCGTTATGGGCTAACCAAGTTGATAAATTGTCTTTTTTCATTTGGTCTTTTGAATAATAAGTATCAATGGCGCCTTAGGTCCTTTTCTTTTTTTTGACAACCACAGTTATGACGACCCCTCAACATTTCTTCTCATGAAATGCTTATAATAATAAAACTATTTCTGTGCCGGAGCGATAGCCCAGCGGATAGGGCGCTTGCCTTGCACGCCGGCCCATGCCGGCCAGGGTTCGATCCCAGGCATCCCATATGGTCCCCCGAGCACCGCCAGGAGTAACTCCTGAGTGCAGAGCCAGGAGAAACCCCTGAGCATTGCTGGGTGTGGCCCAAAAAGCAAAAAAAAAAACAATAATAATAATAATAAAACTATTTCTTCATGTTTGGGAATTTTTATATTGAACAGATGATGGAACTTTCCATTATCTCTGCATGACATTTACCTTCTTAATATGGGCCTTTATGAAACTTTTTTTAATCTTAGTTTGTTACCCAAGCTACTAGATATCTCTTCCAACAACTCACTAGGGATTCATCTGAGTCCAGAGTTATTGAAAGCAACAATTATCACTTATTAGGTTCATTCATTAGGTCTTTTCTTATGTTCTTAGGTCCATTCGTTAGGTTCAATTCTTTGGTTCATTCATTGCCAACTTTAAACCCAAAAAAAATATGGACCAGGGGCCTAGTAATATCTAGATGACAAATGAGCATTTTCTTAATGCAAAGCCAAGAATTTATATTTTATCTATGTATAACTTACTTACGATGTTTTGTGTATATCTACAGAGTAGAGCCATGGTCAGTAAATACAGGTTATATAAGATTTGAATTGGATATAAAAAGAAATAAAAGCATCTCAATCAAAAAGATCTTTTCAATAACATGACTCTAAAACAGTGGAGATTGGACAGATATAATTCAGGTAGGGAGCTTTGGACATGTGCAGAGACTCTATCCAGAGTTTAAGATAAGATTACTGGAAAATGATTAAAATTGAAAAACTTGCTAGATGGATAGTTTCTGTGCAAATCTTGTCTCAGTCCATTGCTGCTGTGGAACTTTGGGCAAATCACTTTCCCTCTCTTTCCTTATGTTAGGTGTAACAATAATATTCCTGAGATATAGAATGGTTTTTAAGTGAGTGAATACACTTTGCACTTTAAATCAGAACCCATGCATGGGAGGCAGTAATTACTGGTTGTGCTTACTGTCCAGAAGCCAGAATTGAGAACTTAATCTCTGGATCAACTCAGATTCTCCCTCTAGTTTGTAAAATTATTGAAAAGTAGCCAAATCTGTATGCTTGCACACTTTTCTATGTTTTTTTCATACTATAGTGACAGACTGGAATAGTTGTGACAGTAACCTGTGATCCACAAAACCTCCACTACACCACACACACACACACACACACACACACACACACCCGAGTTGTGTTGGACCCCTTGTTGAAATAGTTTACCAATCCTCCTTTCAACAGGATAGATAGAAGATGTGTTTCTGACCCTCATCTGTAACATATATATCTTGAAACTTTGGACAGACTCACTGACCTCTGTGCTTTAGTTCCAAGACTAAAGAATGAGTCTGTCATCCTATTATCATCCTTTGCTCAGTCAGTCTGTGCTTTACAGTCAGACATTTGTATTTATTCCTGTGACTTTAGATGTGAATTTCTAATTTTCAACACCAATGATGACTTACCATGTGCTTGTGTATAATTTATTATTATCAGAGTCAGATAATATTTGATATTACCGATAATATCAAATATTATCTGTATTTATTATAAATATATAAAAATTAATATCATCTATTATTATCAGAGTCCTTGTGTATGATAATTTATTTTTAAAATTTTTTTATTATACCACCGTGAGACATACAATTACAAAGGTGTTCATAATTGGTTCTTGGTAGTACAGTATACCAGCACCCATCCCTCCACCAGTGCCCCATTTCCACCACCAATGTACCCCACCCCCTTCTGCCCACCCCCAGGCTGCTTCAATTGCAGGTACCCCAGTATCCTCTCTTTCTGTCTCTCTCTCTGTCTCTGCATCTCTCTCCCTCTTCTTTTACACATTGTGGCTAGCCCTGCAGATATTTAGAGTTTATCACTTAAGTCTCTTTGTGTATATTCAATGGTGAGTTTTAATCTGCCATTACCATTTCACACATTTAGTAAAACACTGGTATCTATTTATGTCGTATTAATGAATGCAGTCATTCTATATCTGTCCTTTTCCTTCTGACTAATTTCACTCAGCATGATAGTCTCCATGTCTATCCATTTGCAGGTAAATTTCATAATTTCATCTTTTCTGACAGCTGCATAATATTCCATAGTGTAGATGAACCACAGTTTCTTTAGCCAGTCCTCTGTTGTCGGGCATTTAGGTTGTTTCCAGATTCTAGCTATAGTGAATAGCAGAGATGAATAAAGAAGTACAGATAGTGTTTCTGCTATGTGTTTTTTGGTCTCTCGGATATATTCCCAGGAGTGCTATTGCTGGATCAAATGGGAGCTCAATGTCTAGTTTTCGGAGAAATGCCCATATTGTTTTCAAAAAGGGCTGGACCAGCCGGCACTCCCACCAGCAGTGGATGAGAGTCCCTTTTTCCCCACAATATGATAATTTATTTAATCCTCACTGCAACTCTGAAGTAGACTTGACTTCTCATGTTTTGGGTGGAGAAATGAAAATACCCAGAACAATTTCCCAAGTTCATATAGCTGGCAAGTGGTAGCCCCTGAGCTCTATGAGGTATTGACCCCCAAAGCAAAAAAAAAAAAAATCAAACACAACACACAGATACTTATGGTAGAGCTTGCACTCTAAGGGCAGGTGTGTCTGCCTCATTCCCTGGAACAAGTACAGGCTGCAGAGAGGACTCTGCCCAAATTATGAGACTCTATAATTAGTGGAGAATGAATGAAGAGCAGAGCCTATCAGAGCTATTCTGATTGACTGAATGACTTGTGATAGGAAATGTTTTCTGGATCTAAGACAGCATCCCTGGAGCAATGTTCTTGCTTTATTTAAGAATGTAAGTAAGTTCTATTGAAAGGCTTTCTTGTCTAAAATGGGATCATTCTTTTATATGTTTCAATCACTTTACTACATTTTAATGCATATCTTTTTAAGTCCCAGGAACAACTCTATGAAGTGGTCATGATTTTGCCCCATTTTTATAGACATGGAGGGGCGATATAAATAGTTACAGAGGATGTGAAAATTACCAAAGATTACAGAGGGGACAAAGCTGAAACGGGGACCTAGATGTAAAAATAGAATGAAACTGGGGACGTTGGTGGTAGGTAATGTACACTGTGTGTGTTAGAACATTGGATGACTAAAGACCAATCATAAACAGCTTTGTAGTGTATCTCACAGTGATTAAAAAAAAAAGAAGAAACAGCCTTTCTGTTTTTCAATGTCAGTAAAGTTTGTTTCTCAAGACATCTTGTGACATGTGAAGATGAAGGACCTTCTTTCCATCCCTTGTTGGTGGAGGAAAATGAGGTCCTAGGAGATGAGGTGACTTTTGCCAGAGGGTAGAGAGCTGCCTAGTGGCAGAGCTGGAACTAATCCATGTCCCCAAGTCCCAGAGCCAATTCTCTTTCCACCTCATCATTGAGCCTGCTGGGAGATTAGCTGTGATTTTCAGGAGCTTATATTACTTCTTTCATCATCTTTTCATCTTTTTGGATGATCTTCTGCATCTTTTCTCTCCATGTCAACCCAGGAAAATGGCATTAAGGGAAGTCTTGGATTGCATTTTCTCAGAAATTTCCCCCCATCACTGCTGTCTCCCAGACTCGGTGGCTTCACAAAAGGACTGAATCTCCAGGTTGCTGGCCTTCTGCTCATCTGCTTTCCCCTTAACCACATTAGAAAATGGACAGTTTTGTGTTTGTGTCACTTAGGTCAATGAGATTTTCCTTTCCTCCCTGTAAACTGGAAATCCCCCTTTTTTTTTGTTTTGTTGTCCTTATTTTTATTTTAAGGTAAAAACATACAACTATCAGAGGGCTTTACAGGCTCCTCGGATATCAGCCTGGTAGGAGGGTTGATTCAATTTGCCTAAAGCATTTCCTCATTAGTAGCCTGTGTGTGCCTTTCCTTTCAAATGTCATCTGGCAGCCCCAACAAAGACTTAATTGTGGCAACTTGGGACTGGAGTACACTTGGGCTTTCCTGAATGTTCTTTTCAAACCTTTACAATTGACTGGCCTCCAAATAAAAAAGGAGAGACATATTGACAGTCACTTGGGAGAATATTGGGGGATTTGGGAGGAAGACCACTTCTTACTGCCCTTCCCTCCCTTTTTTCACAACTGAAGATTGGAATTTTAATTGCTCAATCACAGTTTTTAATTCATAATGCTCCGAAAGGGCATAGTTTATTAATTAGGTCTGATTATGAGGCTCCCTGAACTAGGCCTGGCTTCTTCTTGATTGGTTTCAACAGCTCTTTGCCTGAAATTACTGTCTGTAAGTGCATGGAGGTGTAATTATGCAGTCACTAGCTGCTCGGTTCTGCCAAGTTAAACCCTTTATTATGAATACATATCCCAGTGCCTTGAAAGGCATTTATTGAAATGCCATAGTTTAATAGTTCAGGCTGACAAAATCAAGCTCTCTTATGTTACAGGCAGTAGACTCTTAATTGGATGTTTTCTCTTAGTACATAAAAATGTTGGCTTAAATACACACACACAGAGACACACATCCAATTAATTAAAGGAAAGAAGTGTGAGAAACAGTACTGCTTCATTGTTAAAAGCAAGGCCACTGGAGCCAGGCGGCCTGGGTTTGACTCATGTTTCTTCTCGTTTCTAACACTCTAACTTGGACATTTGATTTTCCCTGTCTTGCAAGTGTCTTTGATAGATGGTGGTGATTGTAAGGCCTGTATCCTTGGATACTGCGTTATGAACTCTATGGCTATGCTCACAGAATTAGGAATTCTCCTCAAACTGAGAGTTCTTCCTAACAATTGTCCTTCTTTTGCTAAAGTAATAATTTTATCTCCTCACCAGCTGGGTAAGATAGGACTGTTCAGAATTGAGAGTAAAAAAAATTCCTCTGAGAAGTGGCCTCATAACTAAATTCTGGTCAATGAGATGTAAGATACTATGTCATTTTCTGAAGAGTGGCTCTAAAAAGAAAGCTGGTGTGTCCTTCATTTCTTTGTCTTTCCTACAGATGGGAGTTTGGACATGATGACTAGAGCTCAAGTAACCAACTTGGGCCATGAGATGCGGGCCTGAGACAGAGACAAGAACAGGAGCAAAAGCCTGAGGCCCTAGATACTTCAGAGAGCAGAGTTTCCTATCCTAGCAGCTCTGTTCTTTAACCCTAGACGTTTGGTAAAAAGAAAAACAAACCTCTGTACTATTAAATAAACTGTAATGTGAGGCATTCATTGCAGTTAAATCTAGTCCTTAAGTAACACCTTCCTTTCTCTGACTTAGACCACACATTATTTTGATTGCAGTTTGCAGAGTATCAGAACACAAAGGCAGAAAGAACCCTGATGAGGTGCCATAGAGCCTCTTTGATTTGGGCTCTCATCCATAGTGCTCTGGGGTTACTCCCGGCTCTGTGCTTGAAGGTTGGTCCTAGTGATGCTGGGGAACCAAGCAGTACCAGGGATTGAACTAGGGCTGGTTCCTGGAACACAAGCACCTTAACCCCTGTACTACTCTCCAGTTTGTGTCATAGTCTTAATTTCTTAATTAGAGACATCTCTTCATATATCCAGAAATGACTTTTCTGCTCGTATTGTTCTTGGGGAGAGAGGAAATTTGATCTCAGGACTCAACTGGAGATAAAGGGTAGGGACGTATTGGTATTCTTATAATCAATGGCCAAGTCTTAAAGAAATGACTCAGGCTATCTTCCAACAATAAAGGATAGTATGACAATTTTATTTATGATGTGTGAGAAATTGTAGACCCTTAGAGAAATTCAATGGCAATTTTCTTTTTTCTGTCTTTGTTAGACACACAGAGACAAAATTTTCCATTTTCCCGTGCCTATCAAAAAGGAGAAGGCGGCCTAAGCTAAGCAGCTTTAGTCGGGATGTTGCTTTTCCTTCAGGTCAGATAAAGAAGTTTACTGACCTCAGCACTGACCACAGTTCACTGACCTATCTTGCTTAAGAACAATGATGATAATCTTTTCGTTCCTTTTTGTTCTTTGAAATTAAAAACTTGCTTTTTCGGTGAGAACAGTGATCTCTGGACCTATTTAGGGAATTTGCTGAGCCTTCATTATACAGCTTGTGAAAGGAAGAAGTAATAGCTGGAGCTCACAGAAAAGTGCTCTCATAGTTCTGAGGAAAAGCTAACTCTGAATTCAGTCTCCTTGTGGTCAAAGGGTATCTTATTTCTGCTTGTGTAATAATATTTTCCAGCCAAATCCAGTCAGGTTTCTTGAACCTGTCAGTTGATGATTTTCCATCAGGAAAATTTTTATCCTTTTCCGAAATTTCTTGCCTATTCCATCTCCCTGTGATTCCAGTTAAACCTACTCTCCCTTCATCTTCCTCATATCAATCCCTACTCCATATTGCATTTTTTCTGGATTTTTGTGTTACAATTTATATATTTTTTTTCTGATCTACAATTTATTAATTTTTTTTCTGACATGTGTATCAATATTTTAATTCTCATTTTTCCAGTAATAATTATCTATATAACAATAAATATCACTTTCTTATTTTGTAATCTGTGTGGGACTGATACTACTGTCAGTTCTTGCTAAGGGTACCTTGTTCCCTTATGTACTTATGTACTTATGTACTAGCTTCTTAGATTTTTTTTATCCTTGACTGGTAGTTATCCTTAAATGATTCCTCGTGCAATGGGCAGAAAAATAGTACAGTGGGTAAATACTTGCCTTACATGTGACTGACCCAAGTTTGATCCCCAGCACCATATATGGTCCCTCAAGCCCTATCAGGAGTGATCCCTGAGCATAGCACCTAGAGTAAGCCCTGAGAACAACCAGGTGAGACCCACATTAAAACAGAATCAAAAAACATTCCAATGGATTCTTTTGCCATCTAGAAAGATAGAATTATTTTTCTTCAGAAAGAATTTTCATTTGATTTTTTGGTTTGGAATTTCCTTAAGACATTGACACTAGCAGAGCAATTTGTATTGCTTGCCATGTAGTGGATTCATTAATAGTGCTCTGCTTTGTTGGACGAGGCCGCACTAAAGTGTAGTAAGAAGTTTTAGTAATGATAAACTTTTCTCTTGGTACAGTTTGTTCAGGGGCATCCCAGTGGAACAACCAGTTGTATGTGTTCATATCATTGCAGTAAACAAAAAATTCAGATTTATCACAAGACCTCCTGTTATCTCCTCCCTCTTTCCCTTCCTCCCTTCCCTCCCTTCCCTTCCTTGTTTTCTTTCCTGCCTTTTCTTTTTCTTTCTTTAAACTGATTTTATTATTTTAATATTTTATTATACCACCATGAGATATACAATTACAAAGATGTTCATAAGATGTTCATATTTGGGTTTCGCCATACACCGTTCCAGCACCCATCCCTCCACCAGTGCCCATTTCCCACCACCAATGTCCCCGATTCCCTCCCCCACCCAGTCTGCCTCTATGGCAGGTTCTTTAAACTGATTTTAAACTTACACCATGCCCTATCTTCTCTTATGGACAACCCAGTAAATCTTATGGAAAATTTCATGTAAACTGAATAAAAAATTTTGACTAAATTAGGGACTTCAGTGGATAAGGAATTTGTCTTAGATGTGGCTGACATGGATTGAATTTCCTGCCACCACATATGGTCCCCTGAGCCCCAAAAGGAGCACAGAGGTTGGAGTAAACCTTGAGTGTCATCATGTGTAGCTTAAAAAACAAAAGAAAAGTTTTTCCTCTAAATGAATGGACCTTTCAGTTACCATACCTTATTGATTGATTTTTTTCTCTTTATTTTATTGGTCAGTTAAAAGAATTACCTTGCATTGGATATCATTTCTAGTGGGCAGTGTGCTTTCATTAAGTTATTGCTATGTCTTTTCTCCTTTATAAATTCCTCCAAGTTCTGAGCCACATAGAAATGGCTACTCTTAATAATTGAATTTTCCTAACAAACTAGTATAATTCTACAAAATACAGAGCTAAACAGCTGTTCTGACTTTAACTGAAACATTTAAAGGTGAAAAATTCAGTGCCTTCAATAGGTGACTATTTGTTGCAGTTTGGAATCGATTTTAAAATAAAGAAGAAAACCTAAAGTTTCTGAATGCATTCTTATGCTCCTTTTAACTATATCCTTCAATCACTGTATCACTATCTTCCTGTTCATCATCGATTTGCTCGAGCTGCGGGCACCAGTAACATCTCCATATGACCTGTCTCATGCAAGAAGAGCCCAAGGACACCTGCTTGCTCCAGGAACATAAAGAGCCTCAAACCATTCCATCAGGTCATGGGAATGAGGTCTATAATTGTTACTGGTATCTGGCATATCAAATACGACACGGGTAGCTTGCCGGGCTCTGCCGTGCGGGTAGCATACTCTTGTAGTCATCTCAAAATCCAGCATTTATTGATGAACTGCAAGGCCACAAACGGCCTCGCGATCCAGGCTGTGATAGGCTGGTCTGCTGGGTGGAGTTCTGAGGAGGGGGAAGTCCGGATGTGGAAAATGGAGGCCCTCATGGAGTGGGGGGTCATCTGGCTTGTTGTGAGGCTCTGCTGGGGTGGCAGGCCAGGGCTAGAACCTGCCATCCCTCCTGGGCACCTCATGAGCGGCTGGGCACAGTGAGAGCCAGTAGCAGCTCTGCCCCATGTCTGTCTCTGGATCAGCATACCTGGGCTGGATTAAAAAGACTGCAGCAGGGTGGATCTCGATGAGCCGGGCTGTGATAGGCTGGTCTGCTGGGTGGAGTTCTGACTAGGGGAAAGTCCGGATGTGGAAAATGGAGGTCCTCATGGAGTGGAGGTTCATCTGGCTTGTTGTGAGGCTCTGCTGGGGTGGCAGGCCAGGGCTAGAACCTACCATCCCTTCCGGGCGCCTCATGAGCGGCTGGGCACATCCTTCAATAATAAGAACCAATACCAGAAAAATCTCACTCATCTGTCTCATATAGAGGACAAAGGAATAGATAATATCAAATGTTGACAAGCCCTTGGCTTTGTATTACAGAATTGAGATTATCTAGCAATGGGGGAAGAGGATGGGCAGGAAGGAAGTGGTGAATAAGAAGTGACTAGGAGCAGTGGTGAGGGTTAGGAACTTCAGTGGTCACGAGGGGAGGTCGCTGAGTACATGGAAACCATAGATGTTAATATTTTTGTAACCATGTTTCCTAAATTTCAATTAAAAATACACACCTTAAGTTAGTCGGATCCCATTGGTCCTCGGGTGATGCGAGCCAGGATTACCCTGGTGCGGGTGTGACCCAAAAACAAAAACAAAAAAAAACACACCTTAAAATATACCTTTCATGAATAATTTTCTTTTTCTGTGTCTGTATCCTGAAGTAGCAGGTTTGGTCAAAGTCCGAGCCATTTGCTCCTGCATTTAAAGTCCTTGGAATATTCTTTTCAAATATGCATTAGTACACATGACTTCTCTTCTATCTTGAATTATTGTGTCTGTTTTTATATGTCTAATTGGATCCCAGTACATATGTATGGATATATATCTTCGTATATATATATATATATATATATATATATATATATATATATAATGCATCTGTGCATGTTTGCTCTGTTTATTAAATTGTTATGAACCCGATCATCACTCATATAATTAGAACCATTTTTTATGAATTCACCCAAGTACTTTATTCCTATATAAAATAATGAGCTCAGTCTGTCATAAGTGGGGTTCCCATAAGGTACAACCCCTATCAGAAAAGCCAGGTAGCAACTCTTTAGCCTCCCTGCCTTAGTGGTATATGTTGAGCCAAGAGCAATTTTCCAGAGCAGGTGACAAGATACAGATGAGCTCGGCTGTAGATGCCCCAGCTGGTAGATGAGATCTGACAGGACTTCAATAGCATCTGCTCTTGTCCCCAGAATTTTGGCTTGCTTGAGTCTTGAAATGACATATTGTTTATTTCTGCATCCAATAAACTAGCATTCCATCTTGCATAGTGAAGTCACTGAGTTGTGGAACTGATTTGTTAGAGAGCCAAGCGTTTGCGTCTTCCTCTGCCCTCATTGCATACATAACCAGAACCCTATACGGACGTAGCCAGTTCCCAGCCCCCCCCCCCACACACACACACACATACACAGAGTGCTGGCTCTGCTGGGGTGGCAGGCCAGGGCTAGAACCTACCATACTTGCAGGCCTCATGAGCGGCTGGCCAAGCTATGAGTGACCTTTGAGAAGGCTATGGATATTTACATAGTGCATTGCAAGGACCTAATTGCCCCGTCTACTAGAAGCTAGGATCAGATTCAGGATGGGCCAATTCATTTTCTCCTCCTTTCTCTTTGTGACCTTGTTGCTTTTGACTGGGAGTCCCCTGCAAGCTTGGTTGTGGATCTCACACACTTGCTGGTGGCACTCCCTGAACATCACACACTTCCCTGCGCTACTCACGTGTGTGCTCACTGGGTTTACTGCATTCTGCTGTGCTTGTGCACATTCCAGCTCCAGCGCCCCCAGGGGTTCTGTGAAACTCTCAGGTGTTCACTGGGGCCTGCAAACCTGCCTCTGGTGTGCAGATGTCAGATGTGTGGTGCAGCCAGCTCATGTGCCAGAGATTACACACTTTCTGTGACAGCACTGGGATACCCTCATCAGAACGTCTGTGATCACACTCAGGAAATGTGCATGAGACATGTGGGGGCCACTTGCCATTGAATTCTCCCTCCAGGTCCCTGCCAAGAGCTGCTTCAGTTCAGGAGAAACAGATCAAAGAGAGTTTCAGTCTGATCTACTCTGTTTTTAAACAACTTTTTTCTTATTTTTTAAAAGTAATATTTGCCTAGGACTAAACATGATGGTCCTATGATGTTTTCATAGCTGAATAGTAAAGGTCTCTTTATATCTTGTTTTTATTTTCCCTTTACAGAGATAGCAACTATTAGTATTTTCTTGCATTTCTATCCATATATAGTTGTAGATAAATATGTATCACTTGTATCACTTGTCTTCCTGTTGTTCGATTCGGGCAGGCACCAGTAACATCTCCATACGTCCTCTCCTGTCAAAAGCAAGTGTAGCCCAAGGGCATCTTCTTGCTCCAGGGACAGGAAGATCCTCAAACCATTCCTTCAGGTCATGGGAATGAGGTCCATAATTGTTACTGGTTTTTGGCATATCAAATAAAACATGGGTAGCTTTCCAGGCTCTGCCATGTAGGTGGTATATCTCAGTAGAAGGTTCTCATCTCAAGCATTTACTGATGAAACTTAAGAGGGAAAGATCACGTTTTCTCTTGGGTGGAGTTCCACCCAAAAGAAAACATGTATAATATATATAATTTTATATTAAAATAAAAGATATAGAAGCCAGACGACCCCCCACTCCATGAGGGCCTCCATTTTCCACATCTGGACTTCCCCTTGTCAGAACTCCACCCAGCAGACCAGCCTATCAGAGCCTGGCTCACATAGTTCATCAATAAATGCTGGATTTATTGATGACTACAAGAGTATGCTACCCACACGCAGAGCCTGACAAGCTACCCATGTCGTATTTGATATGCCAAATACCAGTAACAATGATAGCCCTCATTCCCATGACCTGATGGAATGGTTTGAGGCTCTTTATGTTCCTGGAGCAAGCAGGTGCCCTTGGGCTCTACTAGCATGAGACAGGACATATGGAGATGTTACTGGTGCCCGCTCGAGCAAATCAATGATGAGTGGGAAGACAGTGACAGTGACAGTGATATGAAAATATAGCCTTTAAACTGCACTCTCTTGTTTTTATTAAGCTAAGAATAGATCTAACAGTTCTATCTCAGTCATCTCTACTAATCTATCTCATTTCTAAGTGACTATGCAATTGTCTTATTAAAATATCTCTTATTTTTTAGCCGACTTTTAGATTGCTCCTAGTATTCTGTTCTAACACTCCCCCAAATAATTTTGCAGCTACAGATTTTTTCCATATCATAAGAAATATCTTCCTCTGTATTCCTTTGCATATAAATCCTTGCTTCTCAACAGAAAAATGCTGCCATGAATATGGCTACCAGATCGCCTTCATCTCTATTGTGTAATCAGGCGGTCTAATCAAAGTGAGGCTTGCTTGTTCTCTGCTCATTTGTTTTTCAGCCTCCTTCCAAGAATGCATCTTATAATCAGGAAAAAATAAACCTCATCACTGAAAAGAGCTTTAAGTGATTCTCAGGTTTAGGTCATCATACTAGCAAGTTCTAAAACCCACTTGGGCTTATGAATGAAATATCAGAATGACTATTTTGGGAAGAACTGAATCTTGCTCAGAATTTAAGAGCAGTGCTAAGAGTTTGTTTAATGCAGGGTGCAGAAACGCAGTCAGACATTGCAGAAATTCAGCCCCGCTATATACTTAAATGTGCCATTGTCTCTTCTGCTTCCAGTGAAGTACATGCGAGAAGCCACTCCATATGTGAAAAAAAGGCTCCCCGGTCTCGGAGATTGGGTGGGAAACGCCTCCGCCTGAGTCCCCTCAGTTAGGGGCCGGCTCCTCGGAACCCCTGGCCGCGCAGTCCTTCTCCTTCCACAGAGACCGGAAAAGCATCCCCCTCAAGATGTGCTTCGTCACAAGGAGTCTGGCCTTGGCTGACCCAGAGAACAGGTAACGTGGTCAGAGCTCGCCTCTGGATCTTAGCAACTCTTTAGCCTAGGAAATTGAAAGGATGATTTTCCTGGTCTGTGGTCAGTCAGAGTCTGAATATGCTCAATGATTTCCAGAGAGGAATCTGTGTACTCAAACCTGGACTCTCTCTGGCTCTCTTCTCTCCTTCCTTTTTTTTTCAAACCCTCATTAAGTCCACTGAGCTCTGAACTTTGCTGCTTCTCCAAGGAGCTAAAAACTTGCAGTTGAGATATGAGGTATTTCCAGTTTGTGTTATTCTATTGCCCAGTTATTATTCTGGACAAGTTTTATTTTTTTACACAAAACCTCAGTTTTTGTCATTTGTTAAATTAGAATTTTTTGCAATACAGACCTCATTGGGTTGTGAGAATTCAATGAGGATTTTTTGTGAAGTTCTCAGCATGAGAAAACCTTTTATGATTATAAAACAAATTAATATTTTATTGTTGTAAGCTACTAAGAATCAAACCTGCTTTTCTGAATGGCCCTCAACAGTGTAAGGTCATCAGGATTAGATGTGAGCATCTTACATATACTCTACACCTCTCTTGATATTCAGGAAGGTAAAGAGAATAGTTAGCTCCGTGGTAAAGTCCCTGTTCTGCAAGAACAAGGCCTCTAGTTTGATCCCCAACACCATCCACGTACAATCCTGACAGAAATGCTGCTTGTGATCCCTAGTCCTCACAAAGCGTGTGTGGTCTCTGGCACACTGACACCAAGTGTGTGCAAGCACTGTGTTTAAAGTGTATGGCCCCAGGCATTGCAACAATAGAGAGGAGGTGTCTTGTAATGGGAGAGGGGAAGAGGTGGGGCTGTCCAAGCTTTGTGTGTCACTTTCCCAAACTCAGTACCTGATTTCTCAGGCCACAGGATAGAAGTCATCCAGTCCACAGCAGTTTTAGCACCCATCAGGGGGCACAAGTGACAGCACAATAAGTAGAGCATTTGCTTTATACATGGCTAACTTGGGTTTAATCCCTGTATCTCTTATGGTCTCCGGTGCATGATCAGGAGTAATGTCTGAGTGCAGAGCCAGGAGTAAGCCCTGAACATTGTTGGGTATGGCCCTGAAACCAAAATAAAAGAAGTCCGCATTGCATTGGGGGGCAGAGTCATAGTCTTGTGGGTAGGGTGTTTGCCTTGCATACAGCTGACCTGGAGTGTTCCCAGCATCCCTTTATGGTCCCCGAGCACCACTAGGAGTAATTCCTGAGTGGAGAGCCAAGAGTAAACCCTGAGTATCGTTGGGTATGACCCCCAAAAAGGAAAAAAGAAGTCCCACCAAGTAGTTCAATTTGGGTTCTCCTATTGCCAGAGCTCTAATTTGAATTTACTGTAACAGAAAACATGCATTTTGGAGGGAAAAAAAACGTTGAATCCAGCCAGCAAATGGGGATACTGGGTGACCTTTGCACACACATTAAATGCTAAAAATAGGAGCAGCTCTACTAGCTTGATTCATTCCGTGTGTGGGTCAGCTGCGGCCCACCCGAATAGGAAGTGTTCGGCTCTGCCAGAGTTGCGGATGGGGAGAGGCCCATGGGAATAGGGGCAGGGAGAAAGTGGCCTCCTTGGCTCGAAACCTGGCACTGGTTTTCTTCTCCTCCCATAGTTTTTGTGCTAAGAAAACTGCCAGGGCTACACTCGCCAGCTGCGCAATCTACCTTCTCCTCACACCCTTTCAGTGTCAGTTTTATATCTGCACAGGGACTGCCCTCTGGCATGAGAGATCCAGTGAATACTGCAAAATCTGTCTCAGAGCAGGGTGATTGGAAGGAGAAAGAATTCCTGTGAGTCCCCCTCTGTGCCATTCCATTTCTTCTCAATTTCTTCTGCCCATTTCCTACACCTGCTATCCGATTACTGTTGCATTTCCTGTTTCCTGAACCTCTTCCCCACCTGGTCCAGTCAGTTTTCACAAGAATCTGAGGCTGGCGGTTTTCCATCTGACAGGTTCATGATGGATCAAATGTCTTGTGCCAGGCATTATGGTAATTGCTCCAGACTAGAAAATGCAAAGTGGCAGCCCACCGGTGTAATCAGCTGAAGATGGGGTTTGGTTTGGTTCTGTCTGTTTAATGGTCTTTCTAAGGTTTTAATGAAATTTGAACAAGTGGCTGTATTCAGTAACTGGTAAATTTCATGTTAGGCAGCCAGAAATATACTCTTCTAGAAAAAAAATGGTAGATATGATAATATGATTAGGATATGCAGCTATAGGCAGGTCTCTTATTACAGAAGTTCAAGAAAGATATCTTTATTTTAATTGAATCAGTGTGAGATACATAGTTATAAAGCTGTCCATGATTGGGTTTTGGTCATACAATGTTCTAACACCCATCACTTCACCTGTACACATTTCCTACCACCAATGTCCCAGTTTCCTTCCCGGTCACTCTTACTGCCTCATAGGTAGGTATCTGATCAGTATCCCGTCCAGTCCTCTCTGCTCCCTGATTGTTCTTTGAATTTTTAACCCGGCTTAGTACTCTAACAGTCCTCTGTAGTTACAGGATGGATTTTTCACTAATTGTGGATTAATAAAAACATTATAGTTCAGTTCTTCTGTACGGATCAAACATCACATTGCTAATATATGGTTGAGCTTAACTTCAGACTCATGCCTTTATGGTGTTGAGCATGTAAATTTAGCATTACCATCAAAAACTTAAAACAGATGAGAACACTTGGGGTATTATGTAAGCGGTGGGGAGAGAGTTTAAGAGGATGACTTACAGGGTTCCTTCTGTGGATTTGTATGCTATAACTTTTATTGCATTCCATATTTTTAAAAGAATATTATGGAGGACATCATGCTTTAGTTCAGATCATGGAAGCTGGTACAATGAAAGTGTTTTTAGAATTACAAGCGGGTGTTTCAAGTCCACCCTGACGAAGTGAATGGTGGCTTTCCAGGTCGGTACAGGAGAAGCTGTTTTGATTCACTGTATCACTGTATCACTGTCTTCCCCTTCATCATCGATTTGCTTGAGCAGGCCCCAGTAACATCTCCATATGTCCTGTCTCATGCTAGTAGGGCCCAAGGCATCTGCTTTCTCCAGGAACATAAAGAGCCTCAATCCATTCCAGAATGAGTCTATAATTGTTACTGGTATTTGGCATATATATCAAATACAACACGGGTAGCTTGCCAGGCTCTGCCGTGCAGGTAGCATACTATTGTAGGCATCTCTAAGTCCAGCATTTATTGATGAACCACGTGGCATAGCGGCCGCACGAGCCGGCGCTGACAGGCTGGTCTGCTGGGTGGAGGTCTGACGAGAGAAGTCCGGATGTGGAAAATGGAGGCCCTCATGGAGTGGGGGGTCGTCTGGCTTGTTGAGAGGCTCTGCTGGGATGGTGGGCCAGGGCTAGAACCCACCATCCCTCCCGGGCGCCTCGTGAGCGGCTGGTTACAGGGAGAGCCAGTAGCAGCTCTGCCCCCATGGGCCGGAGCAATAGCCCAGCGGGTAGGGCGTTTGCCTTGCATGCGGCCGGCCCATGCCGGCATGGGTTCGATCCCTGGCATCCCATATGGTCCCCTGAGCACTGCCAGGAGTGATTCCTGAGTGCAGAGCCAGGAGTAACCCCCTGTTTTGATTGCAGGGTAAAAATTAACAAGGCACAACTGAACATAAAAACGCAGCTCAGTGAGTCGTTCAGGAGATAACTAGTTGAAACAGTTCCAATATGCTGCTAATATTAGGGGTCTGATGGAGATCTTACATTCATTGAGAAAGAGGAGTAAAGGAAAAAAGTGCCAGAGGGATAAAACAATAGATAAGCTACTTGTCTTGCTTATGGCAGACCCTGGTTCAATCGCTAGCATCAGCTCTGGTCCCCTGAAAATTGCACTGCCAGGAGTGATCCCATAGTGAAGATACAGGAGTAAGCTCTGAAAACAGGCAGGTTTAGCCCAAGAATTCTCCCTATATCCGTACCCCCTACAGAAAAAGAAAACAAATATTTCATGTTGCGTCAGCATCATGCTGGGCAGAGTATAATGTGAAGTTTAATAGGCAGGGAGTAGTATCCAGTTAACTGTATGGGCAAGAAATGCAGAGCCCAGCTGAATAGAAGAAATGTACCTGAAAAAGTGATTTTTAAAGATGGGGGAGGGCCTATATGAACAGACAAAACATTTGAGAAAATCATAAGGGAGGGACAGAAACCAAAAATGTCTATTTTGAAAAGGAAAAATGCAGACCCTTGGGCTACACTAGTATGTGACAGGACGTATGGAGATGTTACTAGTGCCCGCTCGAGCAAATCAATGAACAACAGGAAGACAAGTGATACAAGTGAAAATGCAAACCGGAAAACTGAAAACAAGTCAAGAAAGGACTTGTTTATACTAAATTCACAAGAAACATGAAAGAGTTAGGAATACAAAATTAAATAATGTACTAAATTCACAAGAAACATTCAGCAGTTATGAATGCACAAGAACTAGCAGCAAGGACTTTCTAGCAGGAAGTGCAAAATGGAAGTGGACTAAACACACTATCACTGAGCAATTTAGGCTATTCCTCCCCCTTCAGGATAGGGCCAGTGGAGAAAAGGCAAGTAGGGACACAGAAGACCCAGACAAGATAGTAAACCAGGGAAGATGAGTATATATCGCAAACTTTGGAAAATATAATTTGTGTCCTTTTTGAGAAATAAAGAAGGGAGGCTGTAGACTTTGGAAATAGCCAGACCCAGCATGGAATCTCATTCCCCTCATGGATGATGGTAATGACATCTCAGTAATCCCAACAACAACCCTACTAGGTACATGAGTCTATTTTATGGTCAATGAAATTTGGTTTAGGAAGGAAAGTTATAATAAATGGTAGCCCTGAGGTGTCAGACCAGCCATGGAGGACACCAGTCCCAATTACTTCATCAAAATACCCCCATTACTATGGACTTCAGCACTAGGCAGAACAGCTCACCTGAACTGCAAGCACATGACCAGGAGTTAATAGCCTCCTGTATGCTAAAACCTGAGAATAACTGACAAATGCCCTAGTTGGTGACATACAGCTACTTAGGTCTGCATTAAATACATTAATGCACCAGCTTCTCAAACAGAAGCAGTCTCAGCACAGCAGGTAGGGTTGCTGCTCTTTCTGATGGAAAGGTCACTCAGCAGGCACTCAATCTACAGACACATGTCCCTGCTAGTGCTTGGCAATGATTACAACATTTTTGTGTGTGCTGTTTTTTGTGTCTTTCAGGCTGCTTTTCCTCTCCCCGACCTTACCCTTTCAGGCACGTCGTCTTCATCCTTTGGGCTCTTTGGCCATCTTTCCTGCTGGATGCATTGTTCGATAGTTTACTCCTTTCTAATCCCTTGCCTTCTCTCTAAACTCAACTGGCTAATAAACGTGTGAAGAACTCATGTCGAACCTATTTGGTTAAATGATTTCTCTTCTCCTTCACTGGTATCAAGACTCCTGTGTGTGGGGTCAAAGTGATAGTGAGTAGGGTGTTCACTTTGCATGTGGCAGACCTGAGTTTGATCCCGGCATCCCATATGGTCCCTCAAACACCACTAGGAATAAGTCCTCAGTGTAGAGTCAGGAGTAACCCCTGAGCATTGCCGGGTGTGACCTAAAGAAAAAAAAAGACTCCTGTGTATGGTGTAAAACCCCAGGACTTCCCCAGTGGACCATCCCTCCTTCCTGTCCGTTATGCTCATTACTTCCCGGCTCTTCCCCAGTGGACCATCTCCTCCTTCCCTGTCCGTTATGCTCATTACTTCTGAGTGCATCAGACACGTGCCTTCTTGATGACTCTTGTCCTAAAAGCATCAGCACAGATGAAGCACTGAACCCACAGTATTTTATGTATCAATTCATCAATTTTATTAGATTATCTTAAAGAACTCATTTTAAACTGTTTAACTTGATCTAATATTATTTTAATTTAAAGTAATTGTAGCACCCACAATAATTTTTTATCTTATCCCTTTTGGGTGGGTGCTCCCAAGGAGTTCTTGGGAGACAAGGGGGCACCTTCTGGCAATGGTCATCCAATGAGGTCAGCTGGTCAATGCCAGAACCCTTAGGATGTGGTGCTGCCTTAGCCCTGTAGTGCCGAGAATTACGTAAATCACCAAAGCAATGATCAGTGTCTGGGGGTCTCAAAGGTTGCACTTGCTGATGCCTGTGGACCAGGCATCAAATCAGGATTGGACATATGCAAGTCTTAACCTCGTATTTTTTATTTTTTTAATTAAATACTCTATTATACCACCATGAGATCTACAATTACAACATTGTTCATGTTTGGACTTTTCGGTCACATAGTGTTCCAGCACCCGCCCTCCACTAGTGCCCATATCCCACCACCAATGTCCCCAGTTCCCTCCCCCATCCCATAGCCTGCCTAAATGGCAGGTTCTTTATCTCCCTTCTTTCTCCCTCTCTCTCCCTTCCTTCTCCTACACATTGTGAGTTGCACTACATACACTTGGAAGCCACCATGTGCATTTTTTTGCCTATATTTAATGCTCAGTTCTATGTTGGTATCAGCCCTTCGACATTTATTCACACATGTTCCCTTCTCTATCTTACCTAACCTCTGACTCCCTCACGTTTGGGTTAATTTCCACTTTTGGTAAGACCACCTGATATATTTATGTCATGCAAATAAATGCAGTCATTCTATGTCTCTCTTTCCTTCTGACTAATTTCACTCAACATGATCCTATCCATGTCCATCCATTTATAGGCAAATTTCATAACTTCGTTTTCCGACAGCTGCATAGTATTGCATTGTGTAGATGTACCACACTTTCTTTATCCAGTCATCAGTTCTCGGGCATACTGGTTGTTTCCAGGTTCTGGCTATTGTGAACAGTGCTGCTATGAAAATAAAAGTGTGGATTGTGTTTCCTGCTGTGTGATTTTGGTTTCCCAGGGTATATTCCCAGGAGTGGTATGGCTGGGTCAAAAGGGAGCTCAATTTCTAGTCTTTGGAGGAATGTCCATATTGTTTTCCAGAAAGGTTGTACAAGTCGACATTCCCACCAACAATGTATGAGAGTCCCCTTTTCCCGCATCCATGCCAGCACTTGTTGCCTTTACCCTTTTGAATATGGGCCAGTCTCTGTGGTGTGAGGTGATATCTCATTGTTGTTTTGATTTGCATCTCTCTGATGATTAGTGATGATGAGCATTTTTTCATATGCCTTTTGGCCATTCAAATTTCTTCCTTGTCAAAGTTTCTGTTCATCTCTTCTCCCCATTTTTTATGGGGTTGGCTGTTTTCTTCTAATATAGCTGTACCAGTGCAGGATATATCCTGGATATTAACCCCTTATCAGATGGGTATTGGGTGAATATTCTTTCCCATTCTGTGGACTGCCTTTGTATCTTAGTCACTGTTTCTTTTTGAGGTGCAGAAGCTCTTTAGTTTCATGTAGTCCCATATGATTATGTTTTCTTCCAGTTGCTTTGTTAATGCTGTTTCACCTTTGAAGATGTCTTTAGCTTCAATGTCGTGGAGGGTTTTTCCTATGTTTTCTTCAATGTACTTTATGTATTCAGGTCCGATATTGAGATATTTAACCCATTTTGATCTGATTTTTGTGCAAGGTGTTAGACACATTAACTTCGTTATTTTTAACAAATTATTTATAAAATATTTTCCAATTATTTTTGACATTTTGCTATTTTTTAAATTAAAAAATGTTAGATGCCATGTATTACAATATTGCTAATGCTATAGCATCATGCATGCAACATCCCAACTAAACACCCTCCACCAGAGTAGCCCCTTCACTCTACCATTGATTCCGTGTCCTCTCTTTCAATGTTTTTGTAATAGCTAAAATATCGTAATCTAAGTTGCCAAATAGGATTGAATAAAGAAAAAATGTATATATATTCTTATGTATATATGTCTTTAATATTGTATATTTATAAAATACATATCTATATATTTATTTGCTTATGCATATATTATATATACATTTTATTTATTAGAAGTGTTAAGATTTATGTATATATCTATGTATATATGCATATATATATTTGTACATAAATACACATACATAAAAGAATTTATATTGCTACAAAAGAAGAAAATTTGGCATTTATATAGAATAAACAATGGTATTACGTTTAGGAAAGTACGTCAGACTGAGAATAATAAATACTGTATAACATCCTGTATTTTTTAAAAATAACTGTCAAGTTCTTAAGTCTTATGATCCTTGAGTTCTGGGGTAGCAGATATATTCATTTTAATATGCCAGTTTTTGGAATTTTAGCACAAAGCAGTCAATCAAAAATAGATATGTTAATAAATGATAAATGCCATATTTATCGGTACATTTTTTATATCCTAACCTTGTCCACTAAATAACCTTGTGAATAAGAGAATTTTTTTTAAAAGCTTAGTTCTATCCTGACAGACTCAGGAAACTTAAATAAAGAAACCTGGACCTGTCCATTTGCCAAGCCTGTTACTGGGTTGAGAACACGTGGACCAAAGTGAATGCTGTTGTCACAACTAGGTGTGTTAGCAATATATTCTGTGACCTTTATTATTAAATCATTCAGCAATGTGTATTCTTTAGAAACATGCACCAGAGACGTAAAACAAGGGTTAAAGTCCACTTGCATGCAGTGGACTAGGCTCGCTCCCTGACATTGTATATGGTCCCCAGCAGTACAGGAGTGATCACAGAGCACAGAGCCGGGAGTAATCCTTGGACACTACCAATTGTGGCACCAAACAAAAATAAAATGTAGTGTCCCATCAAAATAGCTGCATTTCTGGGTACAAGGGGAAGGGAGTGTTTTCCCCAACAGAAGGCAATTTCCAAGTCATCCCCACAAGTTTTTTTGTAGAGATGATTTTGTTCAGTTTAGAAAGGAATGGGCTGGAAGAGTGGACTGAATGGACTGAATTCATACTGTGTTTCAGAGTAATGTGATCTGACATTCCACATGATAACTGGCAATGTTCCGGCAAAATTCTCTTATGCTGTCACTGAAATATAACACCAAGATTTACTTACAGAGGTTAGAAACTTACTTTGTTGCTGGAGAGTAGCTCAAAGGGCTGAGCATATCCTCTGCATGCAGTGTATCCAGGGTTAATTCTGGTACCACACAGTTCGCTGAGTACCAGGGTGACCCCTGAGCACTGAGCCAGGAGTAGAATCCCATTCTGTCAGTGATTTCCTTTAACTTTAAAGTCTCTACTCTCTCTGAACTGTGGGTCTGGCATGTCTCTCTTCCGGGGTAACTGGCGTGGAGGTGGAGGAAAGGGCAGAGGAGCCCAAATCCCTGCTCCAAGTCTGGCCAGCATGGCCCCTCCCCCGCATGTGTGTGAACCCTTGGAGCAATGTTGGACTGGGCCAGTGGCTGGCCGAGCCCCTTACCAACCTCCGGAGGTCAGCTCCATGGGTTGCTTCCACATGGGGCCGAGAAGCACAACTGTGGGTCTGGAGTGGTTGGGTCTGGATCTCTTCCGGGGATGCCAGTCTTAGTATTGTTAGGATCAGGTCCTTCTTAGGATCTTTCACATTTATACACTGTATACAGTACTAGGCAGGTTCTAGTTGTAATCTGTCATCCCAGTGAGCCTAACAGGAAACCAGAGCAACCCCACCATGAGGTCAGTCATTTTCAACATCCAGACTCCACTGTTCCTCAGAACTCCATCCAAGAGAAAACCTGATATTTCCTCTTTGAGTTTCATCAGTAAATGCTTGAGATGAGAGCCTTCTACTGAGAGTATACCACCTACATGGCAGAGCCTGGCAAGCTACCCGTGTTTTATTGATATGCCAAAAAACAGTAACAATATGGATCTCATTACCATGACCTGAAAGAATGGTTTGAGACTTCTCCTGTTTCTGGAGCTAGCAGATGCCCCTTGGGTACACTTGCTTGCAACAGGACCTATGGAGATGTTACTGGTGCCTGCTCGAGCAAATTTGAACAACGGGAAGACAAGTGATACAAGTATACTCTCTCTGAGCCACAGATTTTTTAATCTATAGCATGTAGCTATTAATACATAGTAAATAGAATTGTCATTTAGAGGAGACAACTTCTAATTCCCGATGGCATAATCATAACTTAAACAAAGCATCTCATCAGGATAGCCAATTTCCTGGGCACGGAGCGAGTTTCCTTCTCTGGCAGAAGGACGTTTCCAAGTCAGCTCCACAAATTTTTGAGCAGAGTTTATTTTGTTCAGTCTTTGGAGATTTTTGACACTGCAGGAAATGCATCCCAATTTCTCAACTCATAAGCCTGCAGGATTTTAATCAGTGCATCAAACCCCACTATTACACTGCCCATTATTATGTGTGTGATGACACTGGACATTGAGCTTAGTGCATGTATTACAAATAATACACTAAAATTACACATACTACTCTTACACAGGCTTAGTAAGGAGACTGTGGTCTTTACAATAGACCTAAAAAAGAAAACAAGGTAAGATAACTCTTGGAATTTAAATTTGATTAAAATTAAAATTTGATTTAAAGTTATTTTTATTAAAGTCTCTTAATCAAATGATGCAGATAGGTAGTTTAAAAATCAAGCAAAATAACATTTTGTTTGCTTTAATAAATATATTAATTCCCTTTATTTGAGGATGGTATTGCTGCTGAGTAACTGGGGCCAGCATGCCTGTGGTTGTAATGTGTTGGGATGACGCATTTTGTTTTAATTTCTGGGACTCTAGTGACAGTGCTTCTAAAATCACGCTCAGCAGATGTGGGGCTTTGCCAGGGCTCAAATTCCCATATTCAAACTTCAAGGCAGATACTGTACTTGGAGTTATCTCTGAGTCCCTAAGGCTTCTTTATTTAAAAGTGATAGGTATTTACCCTATATTTGCAGCCCATTTGTAGATGAATCTGAGACTCATATCAAAACTCTGGGAAATGATCTCATGCAATTGATGCACTGCCCCTGTTTGTGATTTCCTTTGTTCTTTCATTATATTGTTTTTAGTTTTTAGGGGTTATACCTGGTAATGCTCGGAGGTTACTCCTGGCATTGTGATCTGAGCTTACTCCTGGTGAGCTCCAGAGACCATATGGGGGCCAGGGACCAAACCTAGGTCAGCAGCATGGAAGGCACTTGCCTTGCACTCTCCATTCTATTGTATTTCTCCAGCACCCACATTTTTGCATTTTTGATGCCCTTCAAAATAACATATTTTGTCTACATTTTAGCTACTCTTTTAGTTCCTTTTTCTCTAAATTTTCCTTTTTTTAATATAATTGTTTTGTGATTGGGGAGCACATACAGTAGTTTTCAGGGGCACAATCCCTACTTGATACTGAAGATCTACTCTTGGTGGTATTCGGGCAACCAAGTGCTGTTGGGAATTGAACCTGGGCCTCTTGCATAAAGTATATGCACTAGCCCTTTGAGCTATCTCTCCATCCCTTAGAAGGATGTTATTCTTTTATAGATGCCATGCCTTCTCTTAACCTTTCATTCATTGTGTTTATTTTTCTACATTCTTTTTTCTCTACTTATCATTTTCCTTTTTGAATCATTATAGTCCCTTCATATGTTTTTTTTTTTTTTTTTTTTGCTTTTTTGGGTCGTACCCAGTGATGTTCAGGGATTACTCCTGGCTCTGCACTCAGGAATTACTTAATTTTTTTTCTTTTATTTAAACACTGATTTACAAAGTACAAAGCTTTTCACAGTACAGTTGGTACAGTTGTTGGAAAGACTCATCGTTCCACACCAATCCCAGTGTGCCCCCCCACCACCAGAGACCCACATTTCCCACCTACCCCTATCTCTCCATCCCCTTGCCTGCTCCCTTAGCTGGCATCAATTATGTTGATCACTACAGCTCATATAAGGGAATGGTATTGGAAAAGTCATGGCATTTTTTTTTCTGGTTGTTGTGTGGGAATCTGGCTGATTCTGTTCTTGGATCAACTTTCTGGGTTTCCAGAACCCAGTGGGTTTCTCCTGTCAACCCCAGACTCAGCACCACTGTACCTATGGACAGCACCTATTTCACATTTATCGCAACCTCTGTTTGAGCTTGTCCTATGCGTACACTGAATAATCTATTCTATACCGCTCGTTGGGGCCACTTCTCTAAACACAGTCGGTGAATATGGTCTTAGACAAAAGTCATTGGAGATTCTTAAAACTCCATTGTGCCATCTGAGCCTACTGTATAGGAAATTTTCGATATGTTCCCACGATCACACATCGTGCCCACACACTTGTGTCTGTATAAAATGTGATGGGATACCTTTTAGATGAATATACCCGGTTTTGAGATATTGGGCGGCTGCTTTGCGGCCGTGCACCAATGGGGGGGTAGGTCCCTGGTGAGCTGTGGAGTCCGGACCTTGAGCATGACTGTGGTTGTGGTGGTCAGGTTTTCTGGCCTCTGAGAGGCTGTGGGGGGTCTGGCGGGGGCAAGGACCAGAACCTGTCCCACTCCAGGATGCCCCATCAGCCTAGCACAGGCTGTGCAGGCAGAAGCCCTGCCCTGCACCTGTTACCTGGATTCTGGCCAACAGCACCAGCAGCAGTCCCAGGAGGGCCCACCAGGCCTTTCCAGAGGGACCAAGGTGGCCTTCATATGTTCTTAAAAGTCTGGCGATCCTTTGCATCTGTTCACTGTTTATATTTAAAGTGTAAGAAGTCTATCATTTTTGCTTTTGGGGTCACACCAGCAATGCTCAGGAGTTACTCCCTGGCTCTGCACTCAGGAATTACTCCTGGTGGTGCTCAGGGGGCATATGGGATGCCGGGGAATGAACCTGGGTCAGCCCCTTAGGGCATTTGTATATATTGCAACCCTTGCGCGTATGTTGTCCTGTAAGAATAGGCATATATTAGTTGAGAATTCATGAAGTTTCTGCTTGCTGAGGCATTCATTCTTAGCAAGAGACCCTTGCTAGTTCTGCAGTTTGGTGTTTTTAAGTTTTTCTGGTTTGCTTAAATGACTTAGAGGAGAGCCCATGCTTTTGAAGGTGGAGAGTTGGGGAGCACCCCATGACCAGCTACTGAAAGTCTTGTTACTGTTTGCAGACCCTACATAGAATCATTGTTTTCAGTCCTGCATCACCCCAGACTCTCTCATTTCTTTTTCAAGTCTCCTAAGGTTGTGCAGAGTGAAGAGGCCCTACTGGTTCTGAAATCCTCTCTGTAGCTGGCCCAGTAGATCATAAATTTCTCTTTTCCTCCTCCACTCTCTAGTCGGACACCTGGCTTCATCCTGACAGTCTTAAAGTATGTGCTATTCTTTCCTCTCTTATTTTCCTATGGTTTGTATGAGTTTCACCATCTTATTCTTTCTACTAGGATCTCATAAAGGAGGAGAGGAACAGGAACCACCAAGCCACTGGTTTATTCCCCCCCAATAAGAAGACTTGATTAGTTATCATCTCTGTATGTAGCAGAGTGCACAGAAGGATCATTTTAATGAGCTGAAAAAACATTTTCATAACCTTGTTATTTTTTAAAAATAATCTGTTTCTTCCATAGATAAACTTTGGTATTCATCCTAATTATCATACATTTTTAATCAGCGAAAGATGAATTAGTAAGGTTTTCCTGAAAATGGTAAGCTAGTTAGAAAATTTTCCTATCTTTGGTCAACTCTTCACGAGAAAAAGCTTACCAAGAGCAATTTCACAATTTCATTGATCACTTGTCAGTTGTCACTTGTCTTCCTGTTGTTCATCGATTTGCTTGTGCAGGTGTCAGTAATGTCTCCATTCATTGGGAATGAGGTCCATTATTGTTACTGTTTTTGGCATATTAAATACATCACAGGTAGCTTGCCAGACTCTGCCGCGGCTCTGGGTTCATCCCTGGGGCACAGTCTTTTCCTATGTCAGACCATCAACCATCCAGGGCCCACGGGCAGAGCCCTGGGAGTGTAGACAAACCTGTCTCCTGCGTTCAGCCACGTGCCGAATGCAGCTGGGCACCGCAGCCACACCTGCAACACCTCAAGGGGCAGTACTTCATTGGTAGTCAATACAATTCATTAATTTTAACTCATTCCCGTGGCCTTTCATCACCATTTTTCAAAGTGGAATTCAAGAAGTTGAACTGAGCCATCTTCTTTACCGTGGGATGTTTGCTAATGTAGATTCTCAATATTTTGATTTTGGCTCTTTGCTCATGATAGGGTAATTGAACTCCATTTGGTTCTCAAAAATGCTATCCCGAGATTTACCAGCTGAGATAATAAAGCCTCTGACAGTAGCTCCAATGCATGTAGGTATCAACTCTGCTCATATATAGCTACCCTGCGATGGAGAGAAGGGAGATGGGGTTTATAGAGCTGTCCCTTCCCTCCCTTCCTTTGATATGGGAATGGAATTACCCATTCATGGAGGATGAGAGTGAGGCCCCTAGAAACATTCATAACACCTACTCAAACATATACAGGGCTGACTCAGATAACTCATAACACTCAATTCCTAAGTAACTTGAGTGGGAATTTTTTATTTTATTTTATTAAATCACTATGACTTAATAAATTCTTTGTAGTAGAGATTTAGACTTAGAATATTCTATCACTGACACCACCACCAGTGTCTTTCTTTATTCAAATTTATTTTTAAATAGTGTTGACCATTGAATTTTCCCTAGATGCTCAGGCTGCGTCTGAGATAGCATTCTTGCCTGACCACAGCTTATTATCTGGGAAATCTGAGAATATCAAAACTGAAAATTGTAGCACAACATGGCAGAGAGGTACTGAAGGAAGTAAGGCATGCCATGAGAGCTCCCCTGTGGAGAAACTGCCTTATCCAAAAGAGGAATTGGTTTAGGCCTGGGTGGGTGGTAGTAAGAGGGAATGAGTGAGGGAGAAAGTGGTATTTGTGGGAAGACTTGAAAAATGAAATATGAATTAGCCAGATTTAGGTAGAAAGACAAAGAGAGAGTGTTCTTGCCAAACAAAGGGAAGTGAGAATCCTAGTCACCCAGGTAAGAAGGAACATTGTTCTGTTCTTGAATGGGAGGCAGCATGGTCCCTTAGGAGCGATCAGTAAGGGGGCATCAACAGACTTCAGGGATTGTTGCTAGCAAAACTAAGCTGATTCAGAATCAGGCTTTCACGATCACGATCACGATCTTCCGTTGATCATCTACTTGCTAGAGCGGGCACCAGTAATATCTCCATATGTCCTGTCTCATGCCAGTAGAGCCAGGGGCATCAGCTTGCTACAGGAACATAAAGAGCCTCAAACCATTATATTAGGTCATGGGAATGACCTAATATAGTGTTACTGGAATTTGGCATATCATATACAACACGAGAAGCTTGCCAGGCTTGCCGGCGGGAGGCAAACTCTTTTAAACACCTCCAAATAAAGCATTGATTGATGAACCGCGCGGCTGCTTGCGGCCCTGAGCCGGGCTGTGATGGGCTGGTATGCTGGGTGGAGTTCTGACGAGAGGGAAGTCCAAAAGTGGAAAATGGCGGCACCCGTGGAGTGAGGGGTGGTGGTCTGGCTTGTTGTGAGGCTCTGCCGAGGTGGTGGGCCAGGGCTAGAACCCGCCATGCCTCCCGACTGCCTCATGAGCGGCTGTGCACAGGGAGAGCAAGGAACAGCTCTGCCCCATGGGTGAGAGTCTCTGGACCAGCATACATGGGCGGATTGAGGAAAAAAGCTGCTGCTGGGTGGGTGTCGGTGATCCAGGCTGTGATGGGCTGGTCTGCTGGGTGGAGTTCTGACGAGAGGGAAGTCCAAAAGTGGAAAATGGCGGCGCCCGTGGAGTGAGGAGGGGTGGTCTGGCTTGTTGTGAGGCTCTGCCGGGTGGTGGGCCAGGGCTAGAACCCGCCATGCCTCCCGACTGCCTCATGAGCGGCTGTGCACAGGGAGAGCAAGGAACAGCTCTGCCCCAAGGGTGAGAGTCTCTGGACCAGCCTGATAAATCAGGCTTTATCCAGGGATAAAGAAGCAGTACCATGAGATAACAGAGATGCCTCTGGCTTTGCAGCAAAGCATGCTGGGTAGGAGGCAAGATGGGAGGTTGGGGTTCCAGGGTCACTTAGAAGATTGTTACAAAGCACAGGAAGAATACTATGAGCTGCTAAAGTAGGAGAGTAGCACCACAAACTAATTGGATAGATGGAATAGATTTTTAAGAGGTAGAACTTGAAAGAGAGAGAAATGGAAAGAAATAAAGAACCTGCCATGGAGCAGGGCTGGGGGAGGGGAGGGAACCGGGGGCGTTGGTGATGGGAGATGGGCACTGGTGGCGGGATGGGTGCTGCAACACTGTTTGACCAAAACCCAAATATGAACTTTTTAATTGTATATCTTTGTAATTTTAAAAATAAAAAAATTAAAAAAAAGAGGTAGAACTTTTCATGTTAAATACGCTTTTGCTAGCTACGTTCATAATAATATATAAAATGGAGAGATGAGACTTGGAAGGATAAATAAAAAAGGACGGATTTTTTCCTGACCTCATGGCTGTTGAGGACAGCCACATACCAGGGCTACTGTTTTCCGTTTTACTACACTGACCCAGAATGAATGGACTTTGCTTGGGGTGAACTGGATAGAATATAGAGGCAGTATAGGTCTTTAGGACTATCAGCTGAATCAGAAGTCAGCATCTGACTGCCTTTTCACAGCCCCTTTATCCTAACTGGGTATGGCAAGCCTGTCAAGGAGAGCAGTGTGCAGAAGTCACTAATGAAATGTGGAATGGCAGTTACCGTGATATCAGTGTCTTGGCAGGAAGCCTGTGTTCTAAAGCATCCAATAAAGGGATCAAGCACACAGGAGTGGACAATACTAAGGGGTGTCCTGGTGGACCAGAGAGGTAGCTCGGTAGTAGAGCACAGTGTTTCACATGTCAAAGCTCTGGGTTTGATCCTGCACATACACAGACATACATCACATATATATCCCCTGTTTCCCGCCATACCTTTGGGTGGTAAAGCACTTAGGCTTCTCTCTGCCCTTTGGGTAGCAGAGCAATGGGGTGGGATGCTTCAGCCGGCTGAGGAGCCCTGGAGAAAACATGGTTATAAAGGCTGTAAGTAGACCAGCTCTCCAGCCTTGCTCTTCTGTCACCTTCAAAGCTCTTTCATGGGCTCCTATTGGGCGCAGCTAGCAGCCAGAGACATGGAAACCCAAGTGATGCCATTGAGTTCATAGGATTTAACTTCTGGGAGCACAGAATATTTAACTTCTTGGTGAATGAGTCTGGAAACAAACAAAAATAAAATCACTGGGGCCAGAGAGATGGTAAAGTGGTTGTATTCTGCTGTCAGGTTCAAATCCTGGCTCCACATATGGTCCAGGAGCCATGCTAAGAGTGATCCCTAAGCATAGAGCCAGGAGTTAGCCCTGAGGATGGCTAGATATGTCCTAATTTAAAAAAATCATTGAATTGTATTTGTCTTTTTGCTTCTTTGAAAATAGATACCTGATAGCCATATGGCCAATCATAATTACTTGTTTTAAAAAATGTTATTAACCTGAACATATTGTACTTAGGAGTCTGTGGGATTGAAACAGAGGTTCCCATATTGCTCCCGTTTCATAAAAATAGAATTACCAAAGTCCTCACCCTTGAAAAATCCACCTTCTAGAAGGATCTAACTGAAAGCCTCCCACACCCCACCCACCCCACCCTATAATGGGCCCGAGGGTGTTATTGCCTTCCTGGATTATTCCAGAGCCTTTGGAGGACAGATGTGTCCCCCACTGGGAAAGACTGAATTTCAACACACTGCATAGTTCCCTAATCAAAAATAGATTATGGTCCTTTTTGAATTCTGACCAAGATTTCCTGAATGCTGGCCGTGTAAGCTCAAGCAAAAACTGCTTTATCTCCCGCAATCCAGGAAGCCTCAGGAGGGCGTTTGCAACTGGAGTAGACACGGAAACTCAACCAAGAAATGGCCTTGATGGAAATCCTAGATGATAAAGAGATCTAGGGGGGATTCTTCTCCCTCTTGACAGAGCTTTAGGGAGCTTTAGGAGGCCAGAGAAGGGTCCTGCTGCCTTCAGATCATACTGAATTAATGGTGAAGTAGCCAGAAAATGGCAACAGAAGTGTGGAGATATGAGAAGGGGGACCTTTGAACAGTAACTGTGGATCAGTGGGAATCAAATTTCTGCAGTTGCTTTGCTCTCATCTAAAATAGCCAACTGTGATCTCCGTAATGACACCCATTCCCTTAGAAGGCTCTGCTTTTTCCTTTCCCTTGGAATAGAACTCTCTCCTCCCTCTCTGGTATGAAACACATGGCAAGGGCCAAGTGGTCCAGTTTTTTTTTGTTTCCTGTATTATTAAATGCTCAGTTGGAAAATGTT
Organism: Cryptotis parvus; assembly: GCA_021461705.1. Classification (NCBI taxonomy): domain Eukaryota; kingdom Metazoa; phylum Chordata; class Mammalia; order Eulipotyphla; family Soricidae; genus Cryptotis; species Cryptotis parvus. The sequence continues at coordinate 16,910 of JAJIBD010039303.1, read as the reverse complement.
TCCTCATGTTACCTGGAAACGAAACACTAACTGCAGAAGTTAGAATTCTTGAAGCTAGACTCTCAGCTTGTTTGGCAGTGTCTCGCCCCGCCTCCTGCTCTCCATGCATTTCATTCACTGGACTCAGTTCAGAGATGATTGGTTTTCAGGCCAGCCAACCTGGGTTTCATTACTGGCTCTCCTACTGCTTTATCTTGGGTCAATTTACTTCTTTGAATTTTTATTTATGTGTAAAGCAAGGGTGATAATATTTCTATATGTGTTCTGTTTGCAGAATTAAGGGACCAGAGATTTAGTTCAGATGTCACAATTGTATGCCTTGCACGTGTTAGGACTGAGTTTGAATCCCAACACTGAAGCTCCCTGAGCATTTTTGGCCCTCATGACCCTGTTATCTCTGAACCAGAGGAGCTTTGCATCACTGGGACTGGGCATGGAACCATCCTTCCCGATTGGCCAAGTATACTGAGAATGACCCTAGGACACCCTGAGCATTGCCTGGGAGCACCAGCCACAGAAAAGAGTTAAATAAGTTGCTATTTGCCTCATGCCTGGGACACATTAGGCATGATTTAACTGGAAGTCTTTCTTATTTGTCTTTGACACCCAAAATATCTATTTCCCTATAATCAATATCATGAACTGTTAATATTTTTTTATCATTTTACTAAGAATTTTATTAAAAATTGCAAAAAGCCGTAGATGAACTACCAAGAAAGCTGCATACCATAGGCTTTCCATTTTCTTAGAATAACCATTCTTTAGAATTACCATTACAATTTTTAATAAGAATTTTATGGAAATTACAAAAGCCATAGGCACAATTTCCAAGTATTGTGTTGAAAAGCACCACTGTTTGGAAAGGTAACTGTCACAATATTTCATTTCTGAAACTAGCACTGTTATAACAATTTGAAGAATTACATTAACTTGCAAATAGTAGCCTTGGATTACTTTCTCCAGGAAAATGTGCCTGGACTCAGATCACTAAGAAGGTGTGGAAGCCTACTAAGGCCACATATGGTTTCATAGTAATATTCTAATAAGTTTTGGTGGCAGAATTTTCCGGCTGGCTGCCAGATATTTAGAGGACATATGAAACAGCGTGCATGAGTCAGAACAGAAAGGGAAACAGATAATTCTTCTGGTACTAGTGTAACCGCAGGACTTTATCGATTTCATTGCCATTAGAATCCAGGATTTTACCAATCTGTTAACATTGTATCTGGGTACAGTTACAGCAGGGCTGTTCATGAGTGACCACAATTCAGAATATAACTTGGAGTCAGGTTTTCCTTACTCAGATTTTTCTGCTATGTTTCATCTATCTTTTCTTTCTGATTCTGTTACATGGTCACAATTAATCCTTTCTGAGGGATATGCACTTCTAAGCTCAGTGACTACAGAAGAGAAGGCTAACATACTGGCCTCGAACTCAACAGATTAACCAAACTCCATTAAAATCAGTGTTGGGGGCAAGAGAGACCGTGCAGGGGTTAAGGCACTTGTTTTGTATGTGACCGACTGACCTCACAGTTCAACTCCTGACCCCACACATGGTCTTCCAATGCCACTATTGAGCATAGAGCCAAAAGTAACCCCTGAGCAACCCCAGCTATGATCCAGAAACCCAGCCTTCCTCAACTAATGAAATGTTGCTCTTTTAGATGTCCGTGTATTATTGTAGAAATAGCTTTGAAAGTGTACTGGGGTTTAAGTCCCAGCTTTTGTAAACTTGGACACCTTATTTTACTTCCTTAAGCCCTGTGTATTCATCCATCAAAATGGCCATTAGAAGATTTACTTTTCAGAATTGTTATGCCTCTTACAAGGAAATGTACATAACTTCTGGTTAAGGTGGATTCTATCAAAAATATACAAAGACATCAAATGAATAGATCTGCCTTCCAGGAGCGTAAACTTTGCTCTGAATTTTGGAAAAATAGAATTTATGAGAGTATTCACATGAATATTAAAGCAAAAACATGAGACTTCAAACAAATAGATGCCTGGAGCAATTTTGGCTCAAATCTAAGCCTCCTCAAAAAGTACACATTCACTCCTTTCAAAACCAGAGTCTACTCAGAATGTTAAGAACCAGTGTATAAAGCAATATTAGACAAATGCTATTGGCTTATAGTGGGAAAAAACTAGTCTGGGTAATGTAAGTAGAAAAGGACTTAATGTAAAGAGTTATTTGTAAGAAATGAAAGACTCTAAACCACATTTTTATTATTAGTCCTAGGAACACAATAAAATTAATAAAATTTAGGAAAGTGGGGAAGTACTGGAAATTTGGACAGTGTTCAGGAACTGAGCAGTGAGCCAAGTGTGAAAACACTGGAATGAAGGTCCGAGCACCTTTCAGCTGCCTCTTGACAACCAGACTGGAAAGAGGTGAGATGGGAAACAGGAGCTCCAATATCTCTTCGCATTGTCTTGTTTTTGACATTGACTGTCTTGCTTGCCCAAACCAGTAGTCCGAACATCAGGAATAAATTCTCCTCTTTACCGGCACCTTCCGCATCCCATAGGAACATAAGAAATATCTATCTGGCAGAACCTAATGTCTCCAGAACCCTCCACAGAGAATATGAAAAAAGAGGTTGCATTAAGGTTGAGTAAACCAATTTTCATTACCCTTTGCATATTGTTGCCTACCTATTGGGAGTTCAGGAAAAGTTCTTTTCTTTTCTTTTTCTATAAATATTTCAAACAGGAGTTTCCAGAAAAGTCCATTCCTTGATAGGGTTTGGGAACTTGTGGCAAAGAAATAGATGAGTTTTGTAATGTTTAGGAATAGGTTATCGTGGAGCAACAAAGTGCTCATCCAGAATTCTGTTTGTTCCCTTACATTTCTAGGTCTTATTTTAGTCATGTTGGATCTTTTGAGGAATTCTGGATCATTAAATATGAGCAGAAATGATATGGGTACTTCTGGACCAAACAATATTGGTCTGGGCACACGTTTTCATGAACACACGCTATGTAATGGTGGAGCTTTCTTCTACCTGGCTTTCTGAAAGCCCTCTTGGAGAAAGTCCCCAATCCACAAATCCACCCACATCAGGTTTTGTTTATTTTTACTTAGGGGTTATGATAGATGAAAGGTTTCAGGATAATTGAATACCACAGTGTAAACCTACCCTGTGATGACTTATATTATCAACCTCTAAGTGTAGTGGCAGTTAGGTCGGGCAAGTTAATGTTTACTGTGAGACACCAGTAATTCTCATGGAGCTTAGGAGATTCTCATAAAGGATTCTCTAATAGATGAGGTGTCCTCCCCCCCCCACGCTGTCTCTCTATGAACTTTTAAATGGAGAGCTGTGTTGTTTCCTTTTAAAGTCATTCCAGTGCAGAAGCATGACCTGGAGGTACCAACTCCAGGATCATTAAAAGGCAGCCTCTGCTTTGCAATTAGAGCTGTCGCTTTTGGAGCCTGTTATTATTTATGGCGGAGCTGCTTTCCCTCTGGGTGTAAAGAACCCCTTTAAAAAATGAAAAGAGCCCTGGCCTCTGTTTGCTGTAGCACAAGTACGTGCAATAAGAGAAGAATGAGGCAAGAGTTTGTGTTTTTGGGTGGCATTTCTTCTGCTTTCTAGATTAAGATGATTCTGTATTTAATGACAAGACCACCCACTTTTTGGCAAATGAGAAACAGACTTGAAAATGACTTACTCGATTTTCCGTTATCCCTTTACCTTGTTCGTATTTCATTTGGAATTAACTGCCCTTGCAATAAATCTCAAACTTCTTTTAAAATAAAGTGATGTTGCAATATTGGTATGGAAACAAAATGAGAGAAACTACATGAACATGATTCCATAAGTTCTAAAGCTAAAGAACGTAAGAAAAGCACATCCCTCATGAAGATGCTACACTCCGTCCCACCTCTTCAATGGTACCTGAAAAACACTCAAAGCTCTCCCACTTGCATCTATCTATATGTCTCATTCTGTGTACTGTTATCATGTGGTTAGTTTACATATTTGTGTCTTTAATGAAGTCCCAGCTGACTCAACCCAGTAAACTCAGTAGCCTTATTTGCCTTGCTTGTCCTTCTGTCTCCAACTCCCAGCCATCACTGGCTCTGAATACTCACTGAATAAATATTCATTGCATGAATATATGCATGGACCAGGGAACTGATAAGGCTTTGAGAACATAAGGAAGACCCAGGAGATAGAGAATTGCTTCTCAACTTTCCCATTCCTCATTCCTATCACCTACATGCTGCCAGGGGTTGCGCTAAGCATATGTGTAGAATTTCTTGAGCTGTGACCTTTGTGGTACCTTGGAACATCTCCTGATGGAAAAGTTCTTTTTCACAATGATTGCTCGGTTAGTCTATTATGTAACAAAAGCATGAGGAATCATTTATGAGAGGAAAGATACTCTCCAACTCGTACCACCAGTGCAGCATATTAGTTCTTTTTAGCAAGGAAACTAGAACCATAGTGTCTGTTGGCCTCCTGGTAAGATTGGGATAGCTTTTATATAGCGATAAGTTCCACATAGTTCCCTTGTTTCTTGATGATCAAGACTGCATTGCCATTGCATCCCTTTAGCTGAAAACTGTTGCTGTGAATGCTGGAGAGCCTTAAAGCACTAGCCCAGGGGACAGAGTGAAGGTGAGTATTTCTCTTCAGATCGGCCTAGAAAGGTCAGTGGCCTTCTTTTTTCCAGGAGGTCCTGGAATGAAGCATTGGAATATGGATCGTCCCAGTTATAAGCAATTCTGGAACTCTGAAAACTTATACTAACCAAAGGTTGACAAGTCTCTGCGCTGCTCTATAGGGTCTAAGCAGAAGGGACGACTTACAATCACAGTTAAAATCACAACCCACAAAAGCATTTCAGTGAAAGTTCATTCATCACTGAACAATACTGGCCATATATAACTGAAGGCACTGGAGGCAGGGAAATAGCTATGTTGGTAAGGGAAGGACTTTAAAGAAAAGTTAAAGGAAAGGGAGTCTGTGGAGACTGTCCAAAGGCTAATAGCAACTAGTACTTTGCAGAAGTTGGAACTGCAGTGGATCTGTAATAATTCAGACATGTTTATTGTTTCACATACAAAAAATGATAAATAAGTCCTTTTTAAACTCTTATGTTCAAGCCACCTGGTTCTCTCTAGAAGCAGTTTTTTTTTCTAGCTGAAAAACTCAAGATTTTCATGTTAACCTGTCCATGGAGGACAAGATCACAGTCCCTGAAATTTTCAGGTAGCAAGTGAAAATTTCCCAGGGATACAATAATAAGACAGCATGAATGGAATGCTTTAAAACCATAGAAATATATTTTCTTACAGTTCTGGAGGGCCATGCTTTCTCCAAAGGATCTAGGGAGAGTGACTTTCTTGCTCTCACCATATCTGCAGGTGACAGCGGACCTCAAGTATTTCTTTCCTGGAAGCTGACTGCCTCACTCTAATCTCTGGTTCTGTTTTCACTGGTAGTTTTCTCTCTGTTTCCTCTTTTCTTTCTCATAAGGATGATAATCACTGAGCTTGAACCACTCTAACCTACATGGCCTCCCTTTAGCTAAAGGCATCTGCAGGAATTCTATCTCCAAGGAAAAGTGCTAGATAGCAATTTGTGGGGAGACACTGATCAACCTCTCATATCAAGTAACGGTCAGATTTCCACAAAATTAATATTCAGTAGGAAGTTGGGAAGTCAATATACCAATAGTCAAAATACAGAATTCCTGGCCTCACTGAAACACAGAAAATTGAGACCATCACAGGAGAAATCTGGGAAACTGTGGTTATAACAGATTTTATCACTGAATAAATAGGAAAAATTCTTCTGCGAAATAGTCAAACAGAAGCAAAAACTCCTAAATATAAAACTTAGTTCTATTGATTAGAAACCAAAGGTTGTACATGCAAATACATTCTGTTTAATAACCTTGAACATTTTATTTTTCCATGCGGCCTCAGTAAGAATTGTGGTGGCTACATTGTAGGGTTGCTAGAATTGGAACAAATGTTGTCCTGTTCAGATAAAGCACATGTAGGGCTCAAACTCAGAATTTCTGAGACCACTGAAATTCTGACTTCACAGAGGAATTTTGACTTCACAGAGAAATTTCTCTACATGGGATTCCTTTATTAACGTTTTTGTGTGTGAGTTTTGAGCACTCCCGAGCAGTGCCCAGGGAGTCCAAGGGCTACTTTTGGAAATAGTGGACTAACCAGGCTGGGCAACATGTGCTGCTGCTCAGGCCCTGTAGTGCCAGGACAACTAGGGCGCACCTGATGAAACTGGGACTGCCAGAGCTACACCCAGTGGTGCTTTGGGAGACATGTATTGCTGAGATTCAAATTTGGGTACATTAGTGCTTTGTTTGTATATTTGATCATTAAGCTACTTACTCATTCCCATAGGATTCTTTTAAAGGGCTTAATTCTCCTAGACCATGGAAAATGAAAGCAAACCTATAAATTCTGACTAAAGAAGTGAGGTTAGCAAGTGGGGAGAGGACCAAAAAGGGTTACAGTGAACTGTGGTTGAGATACTCTGCTGGTGCTGGGTATATGCACTAATTCTTTAACTCTAAAACATGTATATATTTACACTCTTGTAAACCCATGTTACGTCAATAACAACAACAAAAAATTTTTTAAAAGGGCTAAGTTCCCCCCCCCACCCCCAAATTTCACATTTGGTACTGTTTGCAAAGTGATCACAAGTATCCTTATAAAGTACTTCGTGAACAGAGCAGTGTGTTATTTGTGGAGATCATGGTGAAATGTTTCACTTCAAATAACCTGCTCACAACTACACACCCTAAGCAGATTTTTCTTCACAAGTCCCCAGTATCCCTTCAGCCATCTCACTCATGTTACCTACTCTATGTGGTCTGTTTTGTACCCTCCCTTCAAGTCAGATTCATCTTTGTTATTATTCTGAGATGTCCGAGCTGGCATTTTTCTCTAGCATGTGCTGTACTAAGTCCAAAACAGTAAGTGACCGGAATGGGCTTGAACCCAGCCCTTTCTACTCTTAGCTTATGTGAAACAGAACCAGCACATCACATTCTTTCTTTTCTGGCCCTTTGCAAAGTCACCCTACCCTTGCTGGACAGGAAGTCATGGGAAGGGGGACTTGGGGTAGGGTATGTGGTAGTTGGGATGGATAGAGGGTGTCAACTCCACTCCTTAGCCATCCATTCCTAAGATAAAGCCATGTTTCACTCAGTCATGTGTCCTGAAGTCTAGCATAGACTCTGGTTTCTATTAAAACAGAGTGTCTCTAAGTATGACCCCAGACAGGGAACATCATCTAGAAATTTTCTTGTATCACTTGTATCACTTGTTCCCAGTGTTCATCAATTTGCTCAAGGGGGCACCAGTAACATCTCCATTTGTCCCGGTTGCATGCTAGGGTAGCCCAAGAGCATTTGCTCCCTCCAGGAAAGCAAAGAACCTAAAACCATTCATTCTGGTCATGGAAATGAGGTCTATTATTGTTACTGTTTTTGACATACCAAATATGACACAGGTAGCTTGCCAGGCTCTGCCATGTGGGTAGGATAGTCCTGGTAATAGGTAGGCTTTCAGTCCTTGCATTTACAGAAATTTTCTCCAGAAAATTTCTCTAGAAATTTTCTAGAAATCCAAATTCTAGGTGATCTGGGGCTGAAACCCAGCAATCTGTGACTTTGATGTACATGCAAGTCTGAGAACATTATATGACGATGTGCCCTCCTGCCTGCTGTCTAAAATAGTTTGAGTCTTGGACCCCTGTGTGTGCCCTTAACAATCAGGTGATGAAGTGCATACAGCATGCCTGCCATTGTTCTTCATGCCCAATCTCTGAATCTGTGGATAGATTCTCAGTGCAGGACTTTGATCTAGTTTATATCTTACCAGAACCTTATTCAGTGCTTGTTTGATACCCATCAGTAGGTGCCGGGACATGCCTGCCAAAAGAATGGGTGAATACTTGAGAACAGAAAAGCTAGACCATTACTTTGCTACAAGAGCAGGATGTATTTTTAAGGGCGGGAAGAAACCACAGAGAACTGTCTATTCTAAACTGAAACCTAGTTCAGAAATGTCCCCAGTCCAGTTCAGAAGGGTACCATAGTGTCTTGGCAGCAAAATGAGACCTGAATGATAACAAAGTCACCTGGTTCATTGCTTCTTCAGGCACAGCACAGGGACACCAGCATCACCATTTCTCCTGCGTGGGCTGTGAACCTTGGGCCCCATTCAAGGCCTATTGAAGCAGAATCTGCATTTAAATGATTCATCCCATTAGTTTAGAGGCATTTTCAGTTTGACTAGATCACTGGACTTTCACCAAGCTAAACTCATCTTTTAGTTGACTGTTCATATTTTGTTTTCTAGAGACGAAATTCAGTTTGCTAGTGAATCCATATGTATGGGGAATTTGTCAAGGAGTGGGAGGGCAGTGGTGAAATTAATTAAATGCAGTTGGTGCCTTGGAAATGAAGCTTTAACAAATGATCAAAAAAAGGTTCCTTCCCTGAAGATGGGATTAACTGATTTCTCATTTAGAAAAGCACACGGACTCAGGCTCAGGTCCCGGCAGAATGTCAGCAGCTCCACCTCATGAAAGGTCAGCAAACCTCCTTAAACAACCTTAATGAAATGCTCATCTTGAAATTGGAAGCTCACTTTGGAGATGGTTGTATGTAATTCAGCCCCACAACATTATGAGCTTTACCCCTTGCTCCAAGCAGCAGCGTCTTTGCGAGCTCTAAGGTGAAGCCATTTCAGGCTTTATTTCCTTCCATCTGAAGTAGACTCAACTTTCTGTCATGGTTCTGGGAGTAGAATAATTGCATAAAACAGAAAAACCAACAGGTCATTGGCATCAAATCTTCCACTTATACCTCTAAAATTTCAAATTAACCTATATGTGTATTTTTTTAACCAGAAATGCTAAAAATGAGTACAACCATGTGACTTGAATTTCTTATTTCCTCTAGCTCACCCTTGATATGAAATCAGTGAAGGTCCCTGCAGGCACCAGGAAGATGGAAGGAATATTAAGAGCTTAGATAATATACTGGCCATATACTAGGTTCCTTCCAGAGTTATTTGCAATATCTTTAAACTGATGCCTGAAAAGCAGAGACCCTTTGGAGTTGTTTCAGCTTGACAGAAATAGTGCCTGGTATTTGCTAGCTGCCCAATAAACACGTCTACTGACTTGAAGTGAATTGAATATAATTATCTGTTAATTAATACACCAGTGATAATAAATGGCATGATATCAACATAGTAAAAATGGCATGTTATCAGCATAGTAAGGAATATCATGCTTAAAATACTATATCTTAAAGACTTAGCATTTTTATTTCCTGTTTGGGTCACACTCGGCAGTGCTCAGGAGTTACTCCTGGCTCTGCACTCAGGAATTACTCCTGGCGGTGCTCGGGGAACCATATGGAATGCCAGGGATCAAACCCTGGTCTGCCATATGCAAGGCTGTGCTATCACTCTGGCCCCTTAGAGACTTATTGTAAAAGGAAAGTACAAGATTTCCATTTTGGCCAAAATGGAGTAGTAAGAATTCAATTTACTATTCCACCTGAGGCAAGATGGGTGAATGTAGCACTTAAGCCTTAGACAGTGATTCCTGAGAGTTGAGAAATAAGCAAGGTGATCTCTAAGGTCACATGAGATATCTTTTCCTTGAGAGGTTTTAGGCCAAAGCATGGGGGTAAGGGAACCCAAGTATAGTACAAAAGACTCTCTGAATTGGCAGGGAGTACACCCCTGCACGGTCTTCCTGATAGTATGGGCAAGGCCTGAGCACCAATGGAGTGATCCCTGAACACAAACGAGGAGTCAGCCCTAAATACCACTAGGTTAGGCCCAAAAAGAAACCAAACAAAATAGAAATATAGTCCAAAGGAAATCTATATATTTAAGATGACTTGGAACTCATAGACTTAGTTCTATACAAAGCAAAATCTAGCAAGATTTTTTACAGGAATTCACAAAAAATCCGGGACTGGAAAGATAATGCTGTGGGTATGACATTTGCCTTGCACATAGCTGACCTGGGTTCAATACCCATGACCCCATATGGTCCCCAAGCACCACCAAAAGTGATACCTGACTGTAGAGCCGGAAACAGCCCTGAGCATTTCTGGTGTGGCACACACCCCCACCCTTGCACCCGACCCCCAAAAAGAGCAAGATTTTAAAAGTTACATGGAAATGGAAAGAGCCTCAAAGAGTCAAACAAATTAAAGAAAAATTGAAGTACTATTACTACCTCATTCAAGACATTCCATAAAGTTGTCACTTGTCTTTCTGTTGTTCTTGGTGGGCGCCAGTGATGTCTCCATTCCCTGGGAATGAGGTACATTATTGTTACTATTTTTGGCATATCAAATACACTACGGGTAGCCTGCCAGGCTCTTCTGTGGCTCTGGGTTCATCTCAGGGGGCCCAGTCTTTTCTATGTCAGACCATCAACCATCCAGGGCCCACAGGGCAGAACCCTGGGTGTAGACAAGCCTGTCACCTGTCTGCCACCTGCTGAAACAGCCAGGCACGCAGCCACACCTGCAACACCTCAAGGGGAAAATCCATAAAGTTTCAGTAATCAATCAAAACAGTGAAATATTAATATCAAGAGAAGTGCATTGATCAACAGAACATAGTACAGAGTTCAGAAAAAAAATCAGACATAGATGAACATATGATTTCCAAGAGAAGGGTTAAGTCAAAAGAGATGTTGTGAAAATGAGATATCAGATGCAAAAAGTGAATCTTAATACATAGTATCACATATAAAAATTAGTTTAAATAGATAATCAACTTAAATATAAACTTAAAAACTATGTTTCTAGAAGAAAACATAAACTTAAAAACTATGTTTCTAGAAGATTTTCATCAGTTCAGGTTAGGCAAAAATTTCTATATCTAGTATCAAAAGCACAATCCATATAAAACATTCTCATTTACATTGGTAAAATAGAATGAACTAAACCCAAATCTTATTTGTAGGATAAGGAAAGTATAAGCTACATATTGAGAGAAAATATTTGCAGAGCACATGCGTGATACAATACTTATATCCAGGTTATACAGTTAAAAAAAATTTTAATGCAGAAATAAAAAGTATTAGTGCAGTTTTTAAAGGGTAAAATATGCATAGGCATTTTATCATAGAAGGTGGAATAATTGCAGATAAGTACTGGGTTCATATTCTCTACGTTAGTCATTAATACATATAAATTAAAGACCACAATGAGCTGTGACAACATACATTTATTTGACTGAAATGTAAATGGCTGATCAGATCAGGTACTACCAAGAATATAGAATTAGAACCTCAACACACTGCCTATAGAAAATTAAAAATTGGGGCCGGAGCGATAGTCCAGCGGGTAGGGTGTTTGCCTTGCCCTGGCCTGCCTATGCCAGCCTGGGTTTGATCCCTGGCATCCCATATGGTCCCCCAAGCACTGCCAGGAGTAATTCCTAAGTGCAGAGCCAGGAGAAACCCCTGAGCAATGCCGGGTGTGACCCCCAAAAAAAGAAAGAAAATTAAAAATTGTCGATTATTTTTGATATATAATTAGGCTATGCACGCAATCAACACATTCCTACCATATGAACCTGCCATTAGACTCTCAGCTATTTCACCCACGAGAAATGATACCATGTGTTCCTACAAAACTAAAAATGTTTATAGCAGTAGTATTAGCAAAAGTCAAAAGCTAGAAACAAGTTGTGTCCATCAAAAGGTGAATGGGGACTAGGGAAATAATTCAAGGTTGAAGGGGCACATGCGTGCAGAAGCAAAAGCCCAAGTTCAATCCCAGTGTTATTGATTGGGATTGATTGGACTACTCTGTAGCCCCTGAGAGCAAGTAGGGCAATCCTGTTAGCCTCCAGCGCTAGGCCCAAGCATTAAACTGTCAGGTCAAGTTGGCTGGTAGAGCTATCCAACTTGATCCTTCTGGGGTCCCATGAGCACTGTGGGATGAGCCCATACCCCCATACAAAAGAGTAAGTGGATATACAGTGGTATATTCTTATAATGATCACTATTCTACAATAAAAGGAAATGAGCTACTGCTATGGTAATAGCTTTCTACATGCTACGATGTGCAGGCAGTGCAAAATAATTATGCTATGTAGAAGAAGCCAGGACAAAAAAAAAGAATGATAAATGCGTATGATGCCATTTACTGAAATTTTCCTTATGGCAAATAAAGCTAGTGTAAAAAATATATGTCAAGAGTTCCCAGTATATAGAGACCAGAGCAATAGTACAGCAGTAAAAAGCTTGTGTGCAGGGAGCTGACCCAAGTTTAACCTTCGGCAGCCTCATATTCTCCCTGGAGCCTAACAAGAGTCATCCCTGAGCACAGAGCCAGGAGTAAGCCCTAAGCACTGCTGGGGATAGCATCAAAACAAACAAGAAATGGCTCAGCATATATACAAATGTCTAAACTTATCGGACACAAAAGGTCTCCCCCCTGTTCACAGATGTCTAAACTTTAAACTCACAACAGGGGGGGAAAAAAAAATGGGTTTGTGTGGGTTAACAAAATATGGCTTTTATAATAAAAAAAAAAAAAAAAAAAAAAAAAGAGAAGGAGGGAAAAGGGAGGAAAGGGGGGGGGAAGGAGGGAGGGAGGGAGGGGGGCCAAAAAAAAAATAAGAAAAAAAAAAATAAAAAAACATCTAAACTTATATACACTTAATATGCATATATTTAATTGTAAGGCGGTTATACTTGCTTTTTAAAAAAGAAATGCAGCAATGAAAAACGGTTTTTCCAGATGAACTAGACTGACCCTTTGCTTTCAATCTTCTGCCCCTGGTCCTGATTTTCCTAAAGAGCTGAACGCTTTCTCCTCCCTCCATCTGTCACGGTCTCCTTACTCAGCCATCCCCATCTCAAATGCCTTTATCTGCCTGGCCCTTACATTCCAGAAAGCCTTCCTTGAATACTTTAACACTTCTTTAATAACACACCTGTTCTGCCGTGTACTAATAACAATTTTAGAATTACTATCCCTACTCCATCCCCAACTAGGCAAAAATGATTATCCATTCATAGGCATTATTTGAATTCAGTATTTGAAGGGCATAGTTTCCCAGTGATAGAAATCTTCATCCGGAGTCAAAGGGGCCCACTGATCTGTTCTAGCTCTGCTGTATCCTGAGTGTTCTCTCCTTTCCTGTCTGCTGCAGATGTGCCCGGGCATGTCACTTTCCACTCTCCCCACCTCCAGTTCCATCCCCTCTGCATGATGTCACTGAGAGACAGCTCCATTTAAGTCACTTGCTTAAATGAAAGTGTCATAGGACCCCTTGAGGCTCCTTCCCCTTCTGTACCTTCACTTCCTTTGGCCCACCTTTCCCACATTTTTTATGATGGCACCATTAAAAATTGGTTACATTTCTACAACATGCTGTATGTTTTTTTTTTCATCTCTCTTGTTTAGCTTATCCCTGGTTTTAAAATGCCTTTCTTTGGTACTTCTTTTTGGGTTTAACTAACTTAACCTCTTCCTTCAAAAGTAAGCTTCATTATTTTCATGATTGTACACATTGTATATTTGTGGGGGGTACAGGAATGGAGGAGCCAAACCTGGCAGTGCTCAGGACTTTCTCCTAACTCTGTGCTCATGGGTTATTCCTGATCGTCCTCAGGAGAACATATGCAGGGTCAGGGATCAAACCAGCTTGACTTGATCAAACCAGTATACTCCACATGTATGTTCAGCCTGCACTTGTGATCCTTTCAACTCCTTTATTTGTTATTTACAGATAAGGACACTAAGATCCACTGTCTGTCTTTGCTTAGAACTATCTCAAACTACTCTACCTCTAAAGCCAGCTAACTCCTCATTAATGACTGAACTAGATTGCATTCCCTTCAGAGCTGTCATTGAGTTTTTGTCAGCCATCAATGCCCATCAGTCCCTGTGGGCAGTAAATGCCTTGAAAACTGTTACACTGCTTTCTGACTCAGGGTCCTGAGCACTGAATAGAGTGCCTGGCAGAAAGTAAGCAGTCAATGAATATTTCTGAATGAATGATTCAGACATAATTATGGTTGTCTGTGCTTGGCTCATCCCCTACATTTGGCTTCTTTCAGGCTTTTAACTGGGCTTGAAGCTTGGTAAAAAGCCATCCAGGCTAATTAATTAATAAGCAGCCTTGATGCAGATTGCCCAAAGGTACAGAGATGGATACACAGTTTAATCAGTTGATTCATATTTCTGGAAGGAACTATATCTCGAATGCCTTAGAGGTAAAACAAACATCTGAGCAATCCTAAGAACTTCGAATTCCCTGTCAGCAGCCAGAGAAATGCCCATTCTCCCCTTACTGTACCCTTCTCTCCTACCGACCAACTCAACCTCACATCTTCACATCAGGAAGCAGAAAGCTTTATGTTCATTTCCTTTCTAATATTTCCTGGTTTTACCAATTTAAGCATATTTTCTTTTTAAAAAAAATTAATGAAGTGTAAAACAAAAATTAAGCAAATCCAACCTCCAGAGCATTGCTGCTTCATAGAAAAACTCGACACTCTTTTCAATTTATTTGAGACCTTGGCATTTGCTATAAGAATAAGGAAGACCGTATCTCATGAGCATGACCTTTATCGACTTGGAACGAACATTTGCATTATTCTGATTTTCACCCTCTCTTGCAACCAGCTCGAATTGCATGACGATTTAAAACTTGTCTAGATAGTTGAGATATAGATTTTTTAAAAAGCACAGCAATTTAGTGGGTAGCTGATTTATTTGTTTGTGCTTGTTTAAATCCTTCAGGTAATGAAAATGATTGTCGCTATCTACAAAAAAAAAAAGGGTGAAAGTGTCATTGAGCAAAGATTTCACAGAAAAAAAAAATTATGAACCTGTCATTTCCATAAAACCTGTCATTTCCTGTCAGTGAAATAGCTCCAAAGTCCTACAGTGAGTGTTTCAAATGCAGAAAAAAAATAACTGCCTCACTTCCCCACCTAATTCCAGACCATCCCTCTGGAAAGTTATAAAGAAAGTTTAGTTTGTCTCCAACACACCATGCATTCTCCATGCTTTCCTCACTTTCTGCATTTGTGTGGTTATATATATTCAGACATCTGGATTCTGGGATCAATGGTGCTACTCCCTAGAAGTGTGACCTTGATTCAGTCACTTCCAGAAGTTAAATTTTTGTCCTTAGAAATTAATGATTGGGATAAACGATCTTTAAGGTCCCTGGAGCTTGCTAGTGCAGGCTTTGCTCATTCATTGTTCATATGCTTAACTAGATTCATTGTAGTTTCTGCTTTTCAGCTCAGGTCTTTTCTTATTTCTTTAAATAAAGATTTTCCCAAATCTCCTGGGGAATTCTACTCTTTTCCTGTGGTTTAATATCCTGATTCCGTAGAATCCTTTTTGTATCATCCAATTTATGTCTCTGGGAGTGCTCTACACTACTGCTGACTGGTAGCTGCTAATAATCCTTATTGAAGACTTCCCTGATATAAATGGCTTGATATGCTCTCCTCCATAGCAGTGAGTCTTAGGTAGAGGCCCTAGGGACACACAAAGCTTAACCTTATATATCCTCATTTTCTTATTTCTTCTTGAAAAGAAAGTAGAAATAGATGCAAAGCAGAGGCAAGGAAGATAACTCTAAAAAGGCAAAAGGCTAGACTCTGTATGTGGGAAACTTGGGTTTGATCCCTTGAGCACTTTCAAGAATGATGCCCAAAACTCAGCTGGAGTAACCTGAACTGCCAGGTGTATCCCAACCACCCTCCAGCGAGAGAGAGAGAGAGAGAGAGAGAGAGAGAGAGAGAGAGAGGTAGACCAGGGGGGGGGGGTGAGTTGATTGGTGAGGTTTGCAAACTAGACGTCAGCAGAGACAGCAGCATATGTGTCAGATGATAACATACAACAGAAGGTTATCGACCAAAGTTGCCTAAATATTTTTTTAAAAAAACTGGAATTATCAGCGATATTTTGGTACTTGTCAAAGTACTGTTGCTGAATATAAGCAGTTGCCAACTTCATATGGTAAATTATTGCTAAGATAATTTGTCGAAAGTTTAAATATTTTCTGCTCCTCAAACACTTACTAATTATTCTCTCATGTGAGGAATTTCTGTCTGATTTGAAGACATGAAAATCTGAGTGCTCTATCCTAGACTAGAATCTCCCTGGTTGCTGGAAATCTTATCTGGAGCAGGGGAAAAGATTTCAGTAACAGAGTGCTGCCCCACACAGGTGAGGGTCTGGTACTGCAGGTCCAAGCCCCTGCTGCCCAGGCAATGGTCACAACTGAAAATAAATCTCTGTTGCATTCTTTCCCTCATGTGCTAATGTCATAGCTAGTTCTTGACACTTGAAAATAATTATAGTTTCATGAAAAAAGTTATAAAAGTGTATGAATGAGTTAGGAAAAACTATTTTACATGAGAACGACAAATGAATTTGATGACCTTCCTGCTGTTCTTTTGCAGCTATTCACTCTTTGAATTTGTGTTTCTAGAGTCTAGTTTTGTCATCCTTTTCATTTTCTACAGTTGTAAGACAGTCTGCTTGTGTTTGTAATATGGGGCATGACTTACCACAGTACCAATTGATTATGATTTCCGTTCCAGAAAACCACGTCTGGCCAAATATGTAATAAACATTCGAATATAAAATAAACATCTCTGAGTGGACAGTGATTGCACATTATCCATGGAAACTACCTTCTCAGGAGACTTTAAAGCATATTTGATTTTCTTTTAATACATCAAACACATCACTTATACCTGAAGCACTTTGTACTATAAAATTAAATTCTATTTTTAAGGTTTGCACAAGGTCAAGTTCCCAGAAAAGGAAAACCAAAAATGTTAGGGAGGCCCAGTTGGAGAAAGGGGAAATTGTGTCCAGAAATGGCA
>JAJIBD010039298.1:180000-211381 GCA_021461705.1 Cryptotis parvus | reverse complement strand
AATGAAATTTACATCACTTCACTTGATCACTTGATCACTTGAATCCCTGCTATTCATCGATTTGCTCGAGCGGGCGCCAGTAACATTTCCATTGGACCCTATCACGTGCCAATGTAGCCCAATGGCATCTGGTTGATTCAGGAATATGAAGAGCCTCAAACCGCTCCTTCAGGGTCTTAACAAGGAAGTCTGACCATCTTGTAGGTGGGCGGCCACGTGATCTTTTGACATCCCGTGGGATCCAGTCGGTAACGGCTCTAGTCCAGCGGTTGTCCTCCAAATCGCATTACATGTCCAGCCCATCTGATTTTCGATGCCTTGGCAAACGAGACAGCGCCCCTGATTCTGGAATAGCGACGGAGGTCAGAACTCCGGATTCCTTCTCTCACTTGAGTGAGACGCGGATATTCCAAGCATAGCTCTTCGATGCCTCTCTGGGAGACCCGAATAGCATCTCTCATCCTGCTTTCAGTAGGGCCCAGGTCTCTGAGGCGCATGTTAATGCAGGGAGAACGGTGGAGTCAAAGAGATGTGCCCGGAGCCGGAGGTTCTTTGTCCTTTTAGCTATTTCTTCGATGCCTTTGAAGGCATTCCATGCCGCTTCTCTTTCCTCCTGCGCAGCTTCAGGTTTTAGGTCGCTTCATCATGTTGACTTCTCGACCTAGGGTACACATAACTGCTGCATTCAGAGATGTTTGTTCCATTGAGAGTGAATGGGGCCTCTGGAACTAGTTCATTTCTCATGAACATAGTTTTCTTCAGATTCAGCTGTAGACCTACCTTTCCACATTCTCGGTCAAAGTCAGCCAGCATTTGTGCCGCTTGGCTAATGTTTGGTGTTATTAGAACGATGTCATCAGCGAAGCGGAGGTGGTGTAGTTGCCGACCATCTATCTTCACTCCCATTCCTTCCCATTCTAATTGTCGCATGATGTTCTCGAGGGTGGCGCTGAAGAGTTTTGGTGAGATGGTATCACCCTGTCGAACCCCCTTTGACATCAATGATCACTTCTTTGTAGAATGGTGAGATCCTGGTGGTGAATCCGTAATACAGCTCACTGAAGGATCTTGATGTATTGGGTTTGAACCCCCTGTTTGACTAGGGGCTTCGATGACTGCTTCAGTCTCCACAGAATCAAAGGCTTTCTGTAAATCAATGAACGTGAGACAGAGCGGCATCTTGTACTCCCTACAAAACCTCAATGAGCTTGGTTACTGTGTGGATATGGTCGATTGTGCTGAATCCTTTCCGGAAGCCTGCTTGCTCGCATGGTTGTCCTTCATCTAGTGTTCTGCTAATCCTGTTCAGGATGACTCGTGGTAAACAGCTTGTAGATGACAGACAACAGGCAGATGGGGGCGATAGTTGCCCGATGTCGTGGAATGTCTCCCCTTCTTGAACAGTAGAACTGTCCTGCTGGTTTTCCATTGGGAGGGCACCTTGCATTCGGACAGGTAGCGTGGGGAAGAGCTGGCTGGCTCTTCACACGCTACCCGTCCCGAAATTTTTACATGAAATAGAGAAATCCTAGAAATCTGAAGGTTACCGACTGGATCCCATGGGGATATCAAAGACACTTGCCGCTTCAATCTGTTAAGATAGTCAGTTGTCAAGTTACTCTGAAGGAACGGTGTTCTTCATATTCTGAATCAACCAGATGCCATTGGGCTACATTGGTACGTGATATGGTCAGAGTAGATTACTGGCTCCCACTGGAGCAAATCGATGAATAACGGAGTGCGATCAGGTGATCAAGTGATACTTGATCACTTGATCACTTGAATCCGCATCTCATCGATTTGCTCAAGCGGCGCCAATAACGTTTCCATTTGTCCCTGGGAAGTGCCAGTGTAGCCCAATGGTCTCTGTTTGCTTCAGGAATACGAAGAGCCTCAAACTGTTCGCTCATTGTCTTGATGAAGAAGTCTGACCATCTTGTAGGTGGGCGGCCACTGAACTTTTGATGTCCTGTGGGATCCAGTCAGGAATCCACTCTAGTCCAGCAGTCATCTCAAAGTAGCATTACATGTCCAGCCCATCTGGTTTTCAATACCTTGACAAACGAGACAGTGTTTCTGACTCTCAATCCTTGATGGAGGTCGGAACTCCAGATTCCTTCTTTCACTAGAGTGAGGCGTGATATTCCAAGCATAGCTCTTTCAATCCTCTTTGGGAGACCGACATGCTTTCTCATCCCTGCTTTAGTAGGGCCCAGGTTTCTGAGGTGTATGTTAATGCAGGAAGAATGGTGGAGTCAAAAATATTGAATTTTAGTACGAATGAAGAAAATTAAGATTTCAAAAGAGAAATCTGAATAGGTCTGTTAAAGTTTAAAAGTATTTTATCCAAAGAAAGGTAATATTGTTTTAATGTTAGAAAACATTAGAAATATTAGAAAATATTACATGATAGATATTGCTTAAGTACTTGCATTAATGGGTGTACACCCAGGGCTCTGCCCTATGGGCCCTGATTGTTGATGGTCTGACATAGAAAAGAATGGGCCCTGGGAGAACCAAGAGCCAATGAAGAGCCTGGCAAGCTACCTGGGTGTGTCCGATATGCCAAAAACAGTAACAATAATGGACCTCATGGGGGCGGCGATAGCCCAGCAGGAAGAATGTTTGCCTTGCACGCCAGCCTGTGCCGACTGGGTTCGATCCCTGCATCCCAGATGGTCCCCGAAAACCGCCAGAGTAATTCCTGAGTGCAGAGCCAGAGTAACCCTTGAGCATGTGGTGTGACCCAAAAAGCAAAAAAATAAATAAATAAATAATAATGCACCTCCTACCAATGAATGGAGACGTGCAATTGGGCGCCCTCACAAGCAAATCGATGAACAACGGGAAGACAAGTACAAGTGGCCTGCATTAATAAACAAAATATAATCTAGATGGATAGACTGTTGTGACATTGTGGTTCATTTCCTTGAGTTATTGTACTATATCCCTATGTCCTGTGGCTTGAGAGTCCCATTAACAGATGTACTGTAAATCTTACAAGGTTATCCCTTGTATGAAAGTTTAATCGCAGTTTTCAATTTTCCACCTTTGACTTCTGCCATTCTGCATACAATGTGTCTTGAGGTTTTTCTACTTGAGTCTATTTCTCTAGGAACCTTCAGGATGCTTGGGCTAGGTACCTATATTCCATAATTTTGGTAAATTCTTTTCTATGATTTCTTCAACTGTTGGTTCTTGATCAAACTCTCTTTCCTGTCATCAAAGGTTCCAATGATTCTTAAATGATTTCCTTTTGAACCCATCCCACAACTGGTATGATGGCTATTCATTTCTCTTCCAGATTTGCTTCCGTCTTTTTTGTTATTTTCTGAAGTCTTTCTAATCTCACCTTAGAGCTGCCTGAGCTTTTTCTCAGGTGCTGTTACTCTACCTCTCAGACCTACTATTACATTTTCCCATATCACCTATTGTCAGGGAATGGCCACCGGGTCCCCGACAGTGTCAGGACAGAAGTTCTTTTCTACCTCCGAGGACGCTGAGGGGAACAGATGAAAACTCAAGAGTCCGTGCAGTTCCAAAAAAGGCTCTTAATAGTACAAAAGCTCTTCCACAGCAATCCAATATAATGAACAAACTCTAGCTCTGGTCTGAACTTAGACCATACAAAAAGAGCCTAAGTCTCTCACCAAAGAGGGAGGATCTCACCCGAGCTGAGTCCTACCCAGAAGAAGAAGGAGCAAAAAGGCCAAAGAGCAAAAAGCCAAAAGCCAAAAACCAAAAACCAAAAGCTGAGGAGCCAAAAGCCAAAAGCGAGAAAAGGCCAAAAGCCCAAAGGGAAGGGGGCCTCAAGTCAGTCCCCTTATATACACCAAAGTAATCCAACAGGCAGACTATCACAGCCCGGATCATCCACAGCCACCCTGCAGCAGTTTTTTCAATCCGCCCAGGTATGCTGAACCAGAGACTCTCAGACATGGGGCAGAGTTGCTTCTTGCTCTCCCTGTGCCCAGCTGCTGTGAGGCGCCGGGGGGGCATGGCGGGTTCTAGCCCTGGCCTGCCACCCAGCAGTGCTCACCACAAGCCAGACCACCCTCCCCTACTCCATGGGGCCCGTCATTTTCCACATCCGGACTTCTCTCTAGTCACAACTCCACCCAGCAGACCAGACTATCACAGCCCGCTAGCGGCCGGGCGGTTCATCATTAATATATGCTTTATTTAGAGGTGACTACAACAGTATGCCACCTGCACGGCAAGCCTGGCAAGCTGCTCGTGTAGTATTTTATATGCCAAATACCAGTAACAGTTATATTAGGTCATTCCCATGACCTAATATAATGGTTTTGAGGCTCTTTATGTTCCTGGAGCAAGCTGATGGATTCTACTAGCATGAATCAGGACATATGGAGATATTACTGGTGCCCGCTCTAGCAAATAAATGATTAATGGGAAGATAGTGATAGTGATAGTGAATCCAACAGGGAGGGGTCATGTCAACAAAGAACTCTAAACAGAGTGTAGAAGAGCAGTGCCACACCCTATTGCAGATATAAACAAAGGTTACACCAAGGACTAATCCCGAGATTATCTCTTATGTAAAACACTGGAGAGAGAGGGGCTGGTATAAAGTAATACATCTTAACTTCATGAGCTTCATGTAATCTAGATGGTACCCACAAGGTCCTTCTTATTATTATCTGCACCAGGGTGATTCTGAGTATCTTGTTCTCGTGTACTGAAAGGGTCACATTAGCCTGCTTAGAGCAAACTAGTATGATCCTTCCTATAGTCTTCCTATAGTCTCAAGCGTAGCCATGGTGGTAGTCTCCTGGTAAATTCTAACTGTCCCACGCTGGGTGCAGTGGGTATAAAGAGGAGCTGTGCCCAATCTAGAAAGCATAGGCGTCTTAGTAGATGTATAAGTCAGAAGTTATTCAATCAAGGTGACTTCTGTAACTGCCACACCCTCTAGCATTGTTTACATAGAAGAGAGGTCTCATTAGAATGAACCTTGGCCTAAATAGATAAAGCTGAGAGTGAGCAAAACAACAAAACTCCCAGAATAGCTAAACCTGTCCTCCAACAACCTATCATATTCTTCATTTCTGTCATTTTGAATTATTTTCTCATGCTGGCTCATATTTTCTTGTGTTTTTCTTTGACTCCCTTAAATCATCATTTCTTGGAGCTCATTAAAACATCTTCAACATGGTGGCATTAAGGTCATTCTCTGAGGGCTTAAAGAGCTAATTGTGGCTGATGAAGCCTTCCATGTTATGGTTTTATGTCTACTGAACTTTGTGGGCATCAGGCATCTTTCTCATTTGATTTTCAGTGTTCCTGCTTTACTGAGAGTGAACCTTCACAATTAGTTCCCCGGAATCTATACAGAATTATACTATGGTTTGCTCTTTTCCTTCCCTGCCCATCTTCACTCAGGGACAGAAATATAACTGAACAGTATGGTACTTTATGAGTAGAACTATCACACGAATATATATGCAGCTTCTCTTCAGGTAACTGATGAGGGAGCTATGCCTCCGATATGGGGGAATCTCTGCCTGGACCTAGCCAGAAGAGAAAGAAATTCTTTTTGCTTCTGGTTCTGACAAGGTCCTAGAGATTTATCTAGGAAATAAATCTTACCTTGGTCGGTGAGGAAGTGGTCACAGTTGTAGATACGGAGGAAGTGGTCACAGTTGTAGATATGGAGGAAGTGGTCACAGTTGTAGATACGGAGGAAGTGGCCACAGTTGTAGGTATGGAGCTGGGCTGTGTGCTAGGTCCTGTAAAGTTGGAGCTGCTCATGACCTGGAGCGATGGGGGGGAACAAGCAGAGGGTCAGGAGATGTGGAGTTTGATATGGCTGCAGGTTTATTTGCATTTTTGTCAATCAAAGAAAATCGCTTCATACCTTAAGTACCCCATAGTCTATTAGCAACCTGGGCTGGTAGTTGCTGTTCCCATAGGTGAACAGGTAAGGATGCTCCTAGAAAATTAAAATGTTGGAACAATGTGTCCCAAATTCCATCACCATCAAACTTTATCATTGAGTAAAACTAACATTTTGGCCCTCATTTACTATTTGTGGGTGTGTGTAAGGGCCATATCCCATGATGCTGAGGCCTACTCCCTTGCTATGTGCTCAGGGATCACTCCCAGTAGTGGTTGAGGGACCCTGTAGGGCTAGGGCTCAAACCACAGTTAGCCACATGCAAAGTAAGAGTCTTAAACTCTGTACTATGCTTAGCCCCTTTTAGTCTTAAATGATGCAAAAGAAAATATTCTCTAGCTTTCCTCTCTGTGTTGCCTGTGAGACCCTGCTGGAGCTCACCGATGTTTTGAAAGGTCCCTTTTGCATTAGCACCTTTTGTTCTCTATCCAGAGGTTCATGCCACCAGGCAAAATAGCACAATATTTTTATGGCAAGGTAATTTAATTTTAAACTTCATGGCAGCCAAAGAAAAGAGGGAGATATGATGAATCATAAAGTCTTATAGCTCAGTAACAATAAAACATACAATTCATAAAGCCAACAATTTCAGTGGCATGAAAGACTAAAAAGGAACTATACACATCTGCACTGTTATTGTTTTCATTCACTTATTTAGTGAGCTTATCATCACATATTTAAAGCACTCATATTCACATTCGGTGCAGGTAAATTGTGGATTTTTTTTCCTGCTGGGACAGAAGGGATCTCAATTCTGCCAATGGTTTTCATTGCCAAGGGAGTAACTCTAGGAATTCCAAGTGTATAAAAACTATGTCAGACACAGAACAGTCCCCAAATTCTCAAGAGATAAGGACTCAGAGAACAAGCCCACTTGGTTCCCATACCTCTCCCAAATTCAGCAAGAGGCTCATTTCTCCTCCCTAGCCCTTGTGTACCTTTTGGGGACATTTTACCAGCCTTGTCTCTCTTGCACTGTAGGGCCTTCCTTTATGGCCAGCTGGCTCCATCTAGAAAAGAAGTTCATTGTTAGAACAGAAATGGCTTGGAGAGGAAGTGTTCTGGGTGCTGCTGAGAAAGAGGTACTCAGGGTTTCTGAGTCTGGTTTCTCAGGGTCTTCAGTTTCAATATTACTTGGGATGCATTTAAATGCACATTTCCAGCCCCTATTCCAGACCTATGGAGGCAGAAACTTTAAAGGCAGATGTGGATCTCTGTGTGTCAAGACCCTGGGAGAGGATTTTGTAGCAGCTCAGGGGAGGGTCACTGCAAAGAGGACAGCTATGGATTCTTAGTCCACCCCATCCAGGTTTTGCAGAGAAGAAACTGAAATCAGAAGTAAGATGTTCATGTCTAGAATTCAACCGAGTCTCTCGGTAGGTCTCTGAGTTTCCTTAGCCAGTTATTTGATTGGCTTCTCACACCCTTCCTTGCTGCTCAGTTCTGGTCATCTCACTGACTCAGTTTCCTAAGTGGGGAGGGAAGACGGACATTCTGTGACTTTGTAGGTGTCAGGAAAGAACTCAGGGTGGAGCCACAAACACAAGGTACTTGGTCCTTCTCAGGGCTCTCTGTATTTTGTGTAAGACCCACCCTATGTCTAAGAGAGTGACCCCCTCTGTTACCTAAAAACAACTTACACAACTGTAGGGAAGCAAGTTTTGGGTCCTGGATCAGTCTCATCTTTAACTGGAACCTAAGGTACAGTAACATGAAAACAGCTGGGTCCTCTCACTCACTGGAGTACCTGGATCACGAATGGCTGCCTGATCCTCTAATGGAAGGGGACAGTCTCTGGATGACAAAGACTTATATCAGCACCCAGACAGAAGGAGTGAGGGTGGGGACAGGGACAGGCAGAGGCCACACTTAGGGAAAAGCACTGAGGGGCAGGGAAATAAAATCAGTGGAGGATTAGAGGCAGCTCTGGTTTTATTTTACAGCTCCTTTGTTACTGTTTGTTTACTTGTTTTGTTTTTTTTTTTTTTGCTTTCAGGTCACACCGGGCAATGCTCAGAAGTTACCCCAGGCTCTGTACTCAGGAATTACTTCTGGCGGTGCTCAGGGGACCATATGGGATGCTGGGGATTGAACCCTGGTTGGCCATATGCAAGGCAAACGCCCTACCCACTGTGCTATTGCTCCGGGCCCCTCCTTTGTTACTTTAAATGCTCAGTATACACCCATAAACATGTGCAAGAAGTGCTTCTTGAGGTCACAGACTTCCCTTGACTCCTTCTCATCACCTACTGCTCAGGAATCAAGTCTACTGATCAGGAGGTCACAGGGAGGGTGCACCCAGTCACCCAGTTGACCTTGGCCATAGGCTCAGGCATCTTTCACAAGAAACTTTAGATTCATCAATAGGGCCTTCTCCAGCATCCATGCCCAGTCGACAAGACACAGGAGAGTTCTTGACTGTCCTTGGGGTTGGAAAGAGTCTGATAAGAGTGTGTGAGCTCTTGGAACAGGAACGACTTCTAGGTCATGAAGGGATGAACAGAGCTCCCTGACTCCTTCCCACTTGGTCCTCTTAGAAATGGGTGTCCACCCAGGATATCCAGGGCTTCTCTGAATCCACGTCTGGTGGGCCTGAGTGGGCCAGCAGGCAGTGGTCTTGAGAAGTTAGGAGGAGGTTCTTGAACCCAGACCCCACTCCTTTTATTCCCCAAGCCTTGGAGTAGTAAAAGAATTTACTAGGAGCAAGACATTTAGACAAAGCAAAGACACTGAAAGTGAATGCATTGGTCAGACTGACACAGAGGAAGCCTCCAAAGAGAGAGACCCGTCTATCATTCTTAGGGGACACTTTTTATCTGGGCTGCCTAAGGTGGGGAAACTTCTACTTTCCATAGATTAGTTAGTACCAGGGAGGGGGCAAGCAAGAGACATGTACCCATTTTAGGGAAGAAAATTAATTATTTGTAAAATATTCTAAGCCAGTCACATTAAAAAAAATAAAATGCATATAATCTGGATTAACTATAAAATGTTCATATCAATATTATAAATTATATTTTAATATTATATTTATTATAAAAATAAAATGTATATAAAATAATTTTAGCCTATCTCAGGAAAGGAATAACATGGACAGTTCTAGTATTTTAGGTGGGAATAAAAAAATCATAGAATGTATGTCTTACATTTTCACCAAAGTGAAAAGGCAGGAGAGCCTAGTCCAGTTCTAGGAACTCAGGGGCGGGGAGGAGCATTGGGGGGAGCCCTGGAGCCTCCTGGGCACAGCTGGTTTTCTTAACACGAGGCGCTCAGCCTCCAAGGCTTTGAAATGGGGGTTTAAGCTGGGCATAACTTTAGGGTCTTTTTTCTGGACCGATTCAGGTCTGACCTGACTTTTCTCTTAGGATTCTTAAGGACACAGTAAGACTCTGGCCTAGAGATTATGGGGATTTCAGAAGGAAAAGGAAGGCAGAGAGATTGAGAAAGAGATTCTTAAGGGGTGGAAGGAATCACTGAAAACTTAGTGATAGGTGTAGAGCCATTTGTGCACAGACAGAGGTATGAAACTAAAGTGCCGGTATTCCATAATACTGTTACCGTATACTAATGATAATTAAAAAGAAAAGGAAAAATCTGCCAGGAAAAATACCACAAAAAATAAAAAGAAAAAACAGTCTGGAAAGGAAGATTGAAAGCGCTACCCCTCACTCAATCTGATGGGATAGATTAGCAGAGCCCATTTTTAAGGGTCTTGAAGGAAAATTCCACAGAAACCCCTATCAGGTTTTGATGTCTGTGCAGCAGGGTTCAGTCCAGAGAATGAAACAAACAAGACCAAACAAACGCACTACGATAAACACAAGTTTATCATTTGTACTAAGAAGCTTGTTCTAAATGCCTCTATTAAGCACCTGCATCCTTCCCTCTTCCACGCATCACTTGCACCAGCTCCAACTCTACACTCAGAGAACAGAGAGGGCTAGAGCTATTTCCCATGGTTACTCAGGCCGCTGCTGCTGCCCCACACAGCATCAATACACAGACCTACCAACAAATCGTCCCCCAACAGAAATGCCAAAGCTGTGATAGTCCGCTGGACAAAACAGCTTAGATCTCCAAGAATGATGAGGGTTGGCAAACATGTGCCCATGGGCAGCAAAGCCAGGCTCAGAAAAGGACAGAATTAGAGTCTTTTAGATGGAGAGGGGCAAAAAGACGGGAAACTATCCTGACTTTACTCTGTACTTGAAGCCCCTCCCCTTGAAACATCCCAGTCTCTGCTCTTAACACACAGCTGTATGTTGATGTGCTTCCTAAGTGTCCTTATTGTCTCTGTCTTGTACTGGGGGAAGATAGTGTTATTGAATATATGGCCAGCCTATGAGCTCATTGATGACTGCCCCAGGGGCCCAAGGGCTTTGACAGTCTTTGTGTGTTTGTTTGGTCTTGTTTCTTTCTTTCTTTCTCTGGACTGAGCCCCACTGGACAGACGTAAAAGGGGCCAACCTGATGGGGTTTCCTGTGGGAGATTCCCACCCAGCTCCAGATCCCTATGCTACTCTTCCTGCTTTCACACCATGCTGCTGAGCTTTGGTTGCTCACCTCTCCTGCAAAAAACAGTCTCCACTGATGTCATCTGTCTGGGGTGGCCTGCACCCAATCCCCCATATTGCTGGTTGTTCTATGCTCATGTGGAACTTATGGTGCTCAACAGAGCATATCAACTGGTGGGGGGAGAGGGAAGAGAGGAAGGAAGAGAGAGAGAGAGAGAGAGAGAGAGAGAGAGAAGAGAGAGAGTGAGTTTTAACTTAAGAGAGAAGAAAGTCCAGTTTCTGTTACTCTAATTCTAAATAGGGGTCTATGGATCAGAAGAATCACTGTCTTCCTGTTCATCATCGATTTGCTTGAGCGGGCACCAGTAACATCTCCATATGTCCTTTCTCATGCAAGTAGAGCCCAAGGGCACCTGCTTGCTCCAGGAACATAAAGAGCCTCAAACCATTCCATCAGGTCATGGGAATGAGGTCTATAATTGTTACTGGTATTTGGCATATCAAATACGACACGGGTAGCTTGCCAGGCTCTGCCGTGTGGGTAGCATATTCTTGTAGTCATCTCTAAATCCAGCATTTATTAATAAACCACACGGACGGCTTGCGGCTCGCGAGCCGGACTGTGATAGGCTGGTCTGCTGGGTGGAGTTCTGACGAGGGGGAAGTCGGATGTGGAAAATGGAGGACCTCATGGAGTGGGGGTCGTCTGGCTTGTTGCGAGGCTCTGCTGGGGTGACGGGCCAGGGCTAGAACCCGCCATCCCTCCTGGGCACCTCATGAGCAGCGGGCACAGGGAGAGCCAGTAGCAGCTCTGCCCCGTGTCTGTGAGTCTCTGGATCAGCATACCTGGGCCGGATTTAAAAAAGACTGCTGCAGGGTGGATCTCAATGAGCCGGGCTGTGATAGGCTGGTCTGCTGGGTGGAGTTCTGACGAGGGGGAAGTCCGGATGTGGAAAATGGAGGCCCTTGTGGAGTGGGGGGTCGTCTGGCTTGTTGCGAGGCTCTGCTGGGGTGGCGGGCCAGGGCTAGAACCCGCCATCCCTCCCGGGCGCCTCATGAGCAGCTGTATCACTGTCTTCCCGTTCATCATCGATTTGCTCGAGAAGGCACCAGTAACATCTTCATATGACCTGTCTCATGCAAGTAGAGCCCAAGGGCACCTGCTTACTCCAGGAACATAAAGAGCCTCAAATCATTCCATCAGGTCATGGGAATAAGGTCTAAAACAGTTACTGGTATTTGGCATATCAAATACGACACGGGTAGCTTGCCAGGCTCTGCCGTGTGGGTAGCATACTCTTGTAGTCATCTAAAAATCCAGCATTTATTGATGAACCGCGCAGCCGGTTCATCAATAAATCAACCCAGGAGGGATGGTGGGTTCTAGTCCTGGCCGCCACCCCAGCAGAGTCTCACAACAAGCCAGACGACACCCCACTCCTTGAGGGGCCTCCATTTTCCACATCTGGACTTCCCCTCGTCAGGAACTCCACCCAGCAGATCAGCCTATCACAGCCCGGCTCCCCGTGGCCGCATAAGCGGCATGAGCAGCTGCCAAGAGTAACCCCTGAGCATTGCTGGGTGTGACCTTGCATGTGACAGACTGGGTTTGATCCCTGGCACTACATATGGTCCCCCAAGTCCCACCAGGAGTGATCCCTGAGCGCAGAGCCATGAGTAAACCCTAAGCACTCGGTCGTTCGGGCGCCCAGCTCCAGACGGTCAGGGTCCTCCTCCTTGGCAGGTGGCCCGCTTAGACGGGGAGCTCGAGCAAGTGGAGGAGGCGTCTGCAGCCGAGCTCCCAGGGCTTTGGAGCACGGCGGTGGGATGGGGCGCTCCAGGTCCACTGCAAATGCGTCTGCTCGCAGACTGGCTCTGACCCGGACAGACACGCGACCTGATGTAACAACAGTCGGAGTCGGGCGCTCAGGTGGTGGCGGCAGCACGGCCCTGCCCCTCTAGTCTCAGAAGAAACTAATAATAAAATCGGGTCTCTGGTGCCATGGGAAGTTCCAATCACTGAGATTATACCCCACCTCTGCATGAATTCCTATCACTCCAGGGGTATCTGAGTACTAGGGGAGGTATGGCCTGGGCTTCGCAGAATGAGAGCTGAGACCCTAGATCCACTAGTTCGCGAGAGGCAGGTTAAGCTGGTCCTATCTTCATAACACTGAAGTCCAGTGGTGCCAGCCTGGACCTCTGAAGCTGCTCAGTGGCACATCAGAACCGACCACTACAGCCAGCTAGTTGGACTCACTAGGCAAACTACTGTCTGGTGCCCAGTTCTCATGGGGCTCCCCCAGACTCAGGAACGCTGCCCACCTGTGGCAGAGGAACACAGGAGACCACAGCCCAGCAACTGAACGAAGTGTCAGACGGGCAGTCATTAGGTGTGGGGAAATGGGTTTGGGCTTCCTGCTGGGAACCAGAGTCAGTCTCCTGCTGTCATCCGACAGCCCTGCAGAGCAGAGGGCAGAGTGGTGTGACCAGGGGGTCCTCACCTCCCCTTTCTGTAGGCCAGGCCCCCTCCCTAGCTGCCATGGTGGTCCCTCAGGACCCTAGCCACTCACCATGCGGTTCCAGAGATGCACCCCCACCAGGGGAGGTCCTGCAGTGACTGCTCCTTCTGAAAGAAAAGTCGGTAAGAAACCTGGGTGTGCACCTGGAGCAACAGAACAGCAGGGAGGCATCTGGGTTCATCAGCACCCCCAAGCCTGCCAGGCATGGTCCCTGAGTGCAGAGACAGTAGAAAGCCCTGAGAACCATCAGGTTTGACCGCAAAACCAAAGACTTGCATCCATCCAAGGATGAGGGCCTGCTCATACTTTGCAGCTCTCCCTGGAAGTGGGGCTGGCCCTTATCTATCCTGATGCTTTCTCAGTGTGTCCACCCCCAAATATAGGCATTGCTTCAAGAACCATCATCTGGATCATCAAGGAACAGCCCATGTAGGTATTTCTTGGTAGCATGAGGCTCCCTTTAATAAGGAGCAGAGAAGCTCCTGGCTGTGTGTGGGCTGAAGAGCAGGAGGAACGGGAGAATCTTTAAGCCCTCCTCCAAGCACAGTCTTCAAACGTCAGGAAGGCCAAGCAGGGGGGGCAACAACCCCTAAAAATTGTCCTGCTACTAACCATCTGTCCCCAGGGCCTCAGCCTCTTGAGAATGGTGCTAAGAAGTACAAGAGGATGTCCCACCACAAGGCACGTTGTGGAGTTGGTAAAAGCTCTCTGGACTGGGCCTTTGCTGGCTCACCAAGAGCGGAAGCAGCTCTGTCTCATAGAATAAGGGCTGGAACACCAGAGCGAAGGACTCATCCTGGTTATATTTGCTGGAGGCCACGATCCTTTCCCAGGTTTCCTGAAAGATGGAGCAGAGGCATGAGCCCAGGATCCCTTGGGGGGACTCTCCTACCCAAGGCACCAGCACTGCCATAGCCAAATTTAATGCTATTTGGAAGGGCCCTCCTTGATGGCATTCAAAGCGCTTCCAAACACCGAGTTTAGTTCCATTTTTTAGTTCCATTTTCCTCTACAGTGCCAGTATTGGGTAGTACTAGAGACATCTGAAATATTTCCTTAGGAAGTTTGACAAGGAAAACCCTGCATAGCAACAGGCGACGCTCCCAGACATTCTTCAAGAGCTAAGTTCTGTAAAGGATTGGCCTCTTAAACATTCCAAAGAAATCTCCCTTCTGGAATGAGAGCAGAGCTATAGGACTTCATTTATCACTTGCTCCTTAAAATCAAGATTAAACGTATCCGTGGGAACTGTGCTTGGGACACTTTGCTCCACAGGGATGATGGCGTCTCGGGACCACCCACCTTCCTTGAGTTTCTTCTCTAACCTTGGAAGCACATCTCATTGAACCCGATTTGTTCCTGCCCAGAGTCTGGGATATGAGGCAGCACGGTCAAACCTGACCACCAGCTGCAGATGCCACGTTCAAGTGGTGATGGTGACCATGATGTATCCGGCTTTATGTACACTGCCAAGGGGCTGGTGTGGAGTCTTGGTCACTATCCCGCTTGAACTAACATCATGCCTCATTGGAGCTTTAGGACAATCCTCTTGTCTTGGATTCGGTTGGATCCAATGAACCAACACCATCTCCCCCCCCCATTGTTTCTACCAAGCCTGTGGTCCTCCCTGACCTCCTGCTCCTGGGAGCCCTTGGTCAGTCTCCCAGACTGGGCTCACCTGGTAGAACCACCTTGCCACAGCCTTGGGCAGGGAACATTTCCTCCAAGCATCGGCACGACTCTGTGTTGTCACTGAAGGTAAAACCAGACAGAACGTGTTTGGGGGTAAGTACACTCAGGCTACCCCTGGAGATTTGGGCAGATGGGGGGCACTGGAAGTCTGTGAAGGTGCAGAAGGAAGGAATCAAAAGCAGGGGTGGAATAGTGTGATATGGAGGTCTGAGTCCCCAAAGGTACCTCCTCGGGGATGGGAAGGGAAGTGTTCCCCCTCACTCCTGACCCACCACCTGCCGACACTGTGGGTCTTTTCTGTGTCCTCCCCATCTGGAGCCCCTGTCAATTATCCCACCCCTCCCCAAGCACCTTCTCCTTCCTTCCTCTTCAAAAATCCCAACCTCAGTGGCTGGAGGGAAAATGGACACAACGGTGGAGGGAAGGTGATAGTGATGGTGGGATAGGTGTTGGAATGCCAATGTCTGTACTAAATTATCATGAACCATTTTATAAACCTCTGTGTTTCAATGAAATGGGGAGGGACAAAAAGCAAAATCCCACTTTCCCCCAGCTCTATCCCTATGCCTGACTTTTTGTCACATGAATTTGTTTGGCCAGTACAAAATCAAAACCTTATGATGTGACTTGAAACCTTTAAATTATATTGCAAAGGGCGAGTTGGTGGGGACATAAATACTTGGAATTCAAGTTCTGAGGAAATGTTTTATACTAAATCCCATTCCCAGAAGAAATACTTCTGAGTTAACAGGTCTTTCATGCTGGAGCTGATTTTTATTGGTGGGTCCACAGTGTGTGCTGTTTATAAACTCTTAAGTTATTTTCTCTTTTGGGACGGGATGGTGTGGGGCAGGGATCCTACTAGGTCTTCCACATATGGAAGGCGGACACGCAACATACCACTGCAGTCTACATCCTAGCCTAACTTTCAGATCATGGAGGCGGAGTGCCCAGGGGAGACTGGCCTCTCCCAAGACTGCACCAACCAAAGAAGATGCTTCATTTTCTCCTTTGTTTCCCCTCATCCCTTCCCTCCTTCCCTCCCCAGCTACCTCCCATCCTTCAGTTTCTCCTTTCCATCAGCCCCTCCTTCCCCTCACCCTTCCCTCTCTGTAGCCCTCTTTCCTCCTTCTCCACCAATGTTTTTTCTTTCTTTCTTCTTTCTCTCCTTTCTCTTTCTTTCTCTCTCTTCTCTCTTCTCTCCTCTCTCTCCTCTCTCTCTCTCATGTAGAGAGGGTCAGAGTGATAGTACAGCAGATAGGGTATTTGTCTTGCATGTGGCCAGCCTGCGTTCTATCCATGGTATGTATTGTCTCCCAAGCCCTGACAGTAGCAATCCCTGAGCCCAGAACCAGGAGCAATCCCTGAGCACTGCCAGATTTGACTCCAAAACAAAATAAATATTTTTTTTCTTTTTTGGGTAACATCTAGCAATGCTCGGGAGTTACTCCTGGCTCTGCACTCAGGAAATACTCCTATCAATGCCCAGAGGACCATGTGGGATGCCAGGAATTAAACCCTTGTCAGCCTCATGCAAGGCAAACAATCTACCTGTTGTACTATTGCTCCAGCCCCAAATAATATTTTTAAAAGTAGGCGTCAAGATAGAACTCAGGATGTCGAGAAGGTGCTCTATCATTGAGCTGTATCCCAGGTCTTCATTTTCTAACATAGGCCCCAAGATACCCTGGGGGGCCCCTTTCTTGGCCTGATTACTAATGATCACTCACAGGGGTGGGCTGACTACCTCGGGGCCTCCAGCCTTTGTCACTCCTGGCAGATTAATGCAGATGAAGGATGAATCTCTTAAGTACCTGGTCCATGACATCACTCCAGCAAAGTCTTGTCTCACTGCACTGTCCTTACCTGCCCTGAGTCCCCATCTCAGACAAGGTAGAAAACTCTAGAACTTCAGTCAAATCCACCAGGTTTACAAAAGCTCTGGGGACCTACAAAGGAGACAAAGGAGAAATACCAGTCCCGATTGGGATTTCTCTGGACCCTCGCCAAATGCCAGTTTCAGATCTGGCTTCAGTGACTGGTCTCTTAGCTGAATTCTGGACACTTTGAGGAGATGGGTTGTTGGGGTTGGTCCAAAGAGATCATCAGGTGTTCCATTTCATAATAGATAAAAATAAACGTAAAAAAACAAAGAATAAATAAGTGCTAGCAAAGGTATGTATTTAGTAACCAAATGAGACAGAATTAAAGTGGTCGGACATCTGGCACGGGAGCGACAGCAGGTAAAGTGCTTGATGTGCATGTGGCAACTCAGGCTTGATCCCCAGCATCCCATATGGTCTGAGCACCACCAGGAATAATTCCTGAGCACAGAGCTAGGAGTAACCCCCTGAGCATCACTGGGTGGGGACCAAAAATAAAACAAAAAAGTTTCAGCATCTTTGAAAGCCTAATTTGGTATGTGCAGAAGTCCATTCGGTGGACTAGATTAGCAAATAGCAAAGACGAAATGCTTTAAAAATTTTTTTAAGAAATTTTTTTAAAGTACTCTGGGGCTAGAGCAATTGTACTGCGGGTAGGATGCTTGCCTTGCATATGGGCCACCTGGCTTTGATTCCTGGTGCTAGATAACAGGCTTAGCTAGTTTGGGAGCTTTGCTGTTTACCCACTCACAGTTTAATCACCTACATGTTCTCAAGCCAAGGTTCATTCTAATGAGATCTCTCTTCTATGTAAACACTGCTAGAGGGTGTGGCAGTTACAGAAGTCACCTTGATTGAATAACTTCTGACTTATACATCTACTAAGACTTCTATGTTTTCTAGATTGGACACAGTTCCTCTTTATACTCACTGCACCCAGTGTGGGACAGTTAGAATTTACCAGGAGACTACCACCCTGGTTACGTTGAGACTATAGGAAGATTAAAGGAAGGATCATACTAGTTTGCTCTCAAGCAGGCAAGTGTGACCATTTCAGTATATGGAGAACAAGATATTCAGAGTCACCCTAGTGCAGATAATAAATAAGAAGGACCTTGTGGGTACCATCTAGATTACATGAAGCCCATGAAATTAAGATGTATTACTTTATACCAGCTCTCTCTCCCTCCAGTGTTTTACATAAGAGATAATCTCAGAAGAAGGAATTAGT
Source organism: Cryptotis parvus (assembly GCA_021461705.1). Lineage (NCBI taxonomy): Eukaryota > Metazoa > Chordata > Mammalia > Eulipotyphla > Soricidae > Cryptotis > Cryptotis parvus. The sequence goes on along the minus strand of JAJIBD010039298.1, from coordinate 193,622 downwards.
CTTTGGCATACTCCTTTGTTTATACCTGTAATAGGGTGTGGCACCACCCTTGTACAATCTGTTTAGGGTTCTTTGTTGACAGGATCCTCCCTGTCCACAGATAGGGTTACTTTGGTGTATATAAGGGGGACTGACTTGAGGCCCCTTCTCCTTTTTCTTCTCCTTTATTCCTTCTTTTGGGTAGGACTCCTCTCCGGGTGAGATCCTCTCTTTGGTGGGAGACTTGGGCTCTCTTTATGGTCTAAGTTCTGGCCAGAGCTAGAGTTCTTTCATTATATTCGATTGTGGTGCTAGAACTTTTGTACTATTATTAGCCCTTTTGGAACTGCGCTGGACTCATGAGTTTCCATCCATTTTCCCAGCGGCCTTGGAGGTAGAAGAGAACTTCAGTTCTGACACTGTTGGGGATCCCAGTGACATCCCCGACACCTGGCACCCCATAAGGACTCCTAAGACCCCCAGGAAAGATCCTTGAGTGCAGAGCCAGGAGTAAGCCCTGAGCACCACTGGGTGTGGCCCCAAACCATGGAGACCAGCTGCAATCATGTTTCATTTCATGATCCATAAAGATCAAGGCTATCAAGGGCAAAGTAAAATAAATGAGAGATTAGACTTTTCCTAGTAAGGAACATATAGTACATTGTACGATGGTAAGACACAATAAACAACAAAAACTACACAGTCTGAAATAAACTCAGGCTTTTAAAATAACATCATCAAAAACAAAAAATAAAGAGCCAGCCTGCCCCCACCCCACCCCCATAGCTGAGAGCATTCCAGAAAGGGGCCCTTCATCCATCAGTGGAGGCTCCTCCCACTCAGTGTCAGTGGGATGGAAGAGACTCTTCCGGGTCACTGAAGGTAAAGGGGGCATAAGAAGGGGCAACCCAGGATAATGACAGCCTTGGTGCTCATCATGTTCACACTACAACGGTGCATCTAGATGTCTCAGATCTCCTACAGGCAGTCACTGCCCCAAACCATAGGGAACGAGGCTATCACCAGGAAGCCAGTGAGACCCCATGCTCTGTCCAGGACATGAGTTCACTCAAAGGAGAGACTAGCTTCTCTAGAGCTTTCCTTAGTCTCCACTTCCCTCCCGGGAGTCCATTTTGCCCTACCTATTGGAGGAACTGGGGTGCTGCCCCACCAACCCCCTTATCTTTAGGAGATACCCACAGGGAATCTTAGGGCAAGGCCCACAGAGATAGGGGACATCAGTCTCACCTCCTGGTGCAAGTAGTCCAGCGTTTCAGCCAGCTTGTTCATGGCACTTGTCACGAAGCTTTGCTGTAGTAGGAGAAATGTGCTGAGCACAGACGCAGACAGGGGCGTGGGTCAAGGCTGCCCAGGCTTTTATCTGGCTTGTCCCTTCACGCCCCCCAACACCTACGCTGGGCTGACGTGATATGACAAAGGCAGAATCTAGACTCCAGTTTTCCACAGTCATGTGTACATTTCCCAGACCTTCCTTATAGTTCTGAATTTCCCCATCCCTGACATTGACTAGTCAAAACCAAACTCCACCACAGGAGAAGTTTCGTAATAGGAAGAACAATTCTGAGACTCACACTTGTAGGGATGGGAGGTCAAGCTTACTCCCAAGGCTTTGGGGATAAAATATGGGTGAGAGGGGTATGGGGGATGGTGCGGGGGTGGGGAGGGTGAGACAGGTGTCAAGAATTAATGCAGAGCATCAGCAGAGCCTGGAAAGCTACCCGTGTCGTATTTGATATGCCAAAAACCAGTAACAATTATAGACCTCATTCCCATGACCTGAAGGACTGGTTTGGGGCTCTTCACATTCCTGGAGCAAGCAGTTGTCCTTGGGCTACACTGGCATGTGGCAGGACATATGGAGATATTACTGGTGCCCGCTCGAGCAAATCAATGAACAACGGGAAGACAAGTGAAGTGGATACAAGTGATCATATATGCAAAGCCTGAACCTAATAACACTAAATGAATCCCAAAAGACAAACATTAGAAAAGAAATCAATGATATAGAAAATAATACAGGGAGTTGTTGAAACAACAAACCTGAATTTTGAAAAAAGTAACGAGATAGACAAACTTTTAACAAGAATTCATGAGGAAAAAAAAAAGAGCACACCAAATAAATATAATCATGGGTGAAAGGGTCTAAATTAGAATAAATACCTTTCTTAAGCACAAAAAAGATGGTAAGAGGTTGCTAGGAATAATTCTATGCATCCAAGCTTGAGAACCCAAAAAAATGTATGAATTCCTAGAATCATACAGACACCCAAGATTAAACCAAGATGAAGTAGAAAATCTGAACAGACTAAAAAAACAATAATTTAAAATCCCGTAAAAACAAAAGCCACAGTACAGGTGGAAGTAATAGCGAGTTCTACCAAAACCTCAAAGGTGACAAAGTTAAAAGTTTGTTTTTCATGGAAAAAGAAACACTACCCTGAAAAAAAGAAAAACAAATCGAATTTGAAAGATTTTTTAAAAATTTTTTTAAATATTTTATTATACCACGGTGAGATATACAATTACAAAAATGTTCATGTTTGGGTTTCGGTCATACAGTGTTCCAGCACCCATCCCTCCACCAGTGCCCATTTCCCACCACCAATGTCCCCGATTCCCTCCCCTTCCTCTAGCCTGCCTCTATGGCAGGTTCTTTATCTCTTTTCTCTCTTTCTCTCTCTCCTTTTTTTTTTAAATTAATACTTTATTATACCACCGTGAGATATACAATTACAATGTTGTTCATGTTTGGAGTTTTCGGTCACATAGTGTTCCAGTACCCGCCCTTCACCAGTGCCCATCTCCCACCACCAATGTCCCCAATTCCCTCCCCCTCCCATAGCCTGCCTAAATGGAAGGTTCTTTATCTCTTTTCTTTCTCCCTCTCTCTCCCTTCCTTCTCCTTACACATTGTGGGCTGCACTACATACACTTGGAAGCCATCATGTGCATTTTTTGCCTATATTTAATGCTCAGTTCTATGTTGGTATCAGCCCTTTCGACATTTATTCACACATGTTCCCTTCTCTGTATTACCTAACCTCTGACTCCCTCAAGTTTGCGGTAATTTCCACTTTTAGTAAGATCACCTGATATATTTATGTCATGTAAATAAATGCAGTCATTCTATATCTCTCTCTTTCCTTCTGACTAATTTCACTCAACATGATCTTTTCCATGTCCATCCATTTATAGGCAAATTTCATAACTTCATTTTTCCTGACAGCTGCATAGTATTCCATTGTGTAGATGTACCACAGTTTCTTTATCCAGTCATCAGTTCTTGGGCATACTGGTTGTTTCCAGGTTCTGGCTATTGTGAATAGTGCTGCTATGAAAATAAAAGTGTGGATTGTGTTTCCGCTGTGTGTTTTTGGCTTCCCAGGGTATATTCCCAGGAGTGGTATGGATGGGTCAAAGGGGAGCCCCAATTTCTAGTCTTTGGAGGAATGACCATATTGTTTTCCAGAAAGGTTGTACAAGTCGACATTCCCACCAACAATGTATGAGAGTCCCCTTTTCCCCACATCCACGCCAGCACTTGTTGCTTTTACCCTTTTGTATATGGGCCAGTCTCTGTGGTGTGAGGTGATATCTCATTGTTGTTTTGATTTGCATCTCTCTGATGATTAGTGATGATGAGCATTTTTTCATATGCCTTTTGGCCATTCAAATTTCTTCCTTGTCAAAGTTTCTGTTCATCTCTTCTCCCCATTTTTTATGGGGTTGGCTGTTTTCTTCTTATATAGCTGTACCAGTGACTGATATATTCTGGATATTAATCCCTTATCAGATGGGTATTGGGTGAATATTCTTTCCCATTCTGTGGACTGCCTTTGTATCTTAGTCACTGTTTCTTTTGAGGTGCAGAAGCTCTTTAGTTTCATGTAGTCCCATATGTTTATGTTTTCTTCTAGTTGCTTTGTTAATGGTGTTTCACCTTTGAAGATGTCTTTAGCTTCAATGTCATGGAGGTTTTTTTTCCTATATTTTCTTCAATGTACTTGATGGATTCAGGTCTGATATTGAGATCTTTAATCCATTTTGATCTGATTTTTGTGCAAGGTGTTAGACACAGGTCCAAATTCATTTTTTTTACATGTAGCTGTCCAGTTTTCCCAGCATCACTTGTTGAAGAGGCTTTCCCTTACTCCAGTTTGGACTCTTTGCACCTTTATCAAAGATTAACTGATCATGTCTTTGAGGGTGGGTGTCAGGATACTCAACTCTATTCCATAGGTCCACAGGTCTGTTTTTATTCCAGTACCACGCTGTTTTTATTACTGCTGCTTTGTAGTACAGTTTGAGGTTAGGAAAGGTGATGCCTCCCATCTTCCTTTTTCCAAGGATTGCTTTAGCTATCCTTGGGGTTTATTATTCCATACGAATTTCAGGAGTGTTTGGTCAATTTCTTTAAAGAATGTCATGGGTATTATTATAGGAACCGCATTGAATCTGTACAAAGCTCTAGGGAGTATTACCATCTTGACAATGTTAATTCTCCCCATCTATGAGAAGAGGACACGAGGAAATGGAAAGGTTTTTTTTAATGGTAAGAGAATCCCAACTAAAGTTTAAAAAACACCATAGTGAGACGCAAAAAATACTTGCACATAATATATCAAATAATGGTCTCATCACTTGTATCACTTGTCTTCCCTTTGTGGCACCAGTAACATCTCCATGCATCCTGTGGCGTGCTAGTGTAGCCCAAGAGCATCTGCTTGCTCTGGAACACCAAGAGCCTCAGACCATACCTTCAGGTCATGGGAATGAGGTCTATAATTGTTACTGGTTTTTTGGCATATAAAACATGAAACGGGTAGCTTGTTAGGCTCTGCCCGCGGGTGGTATATTCTTAGTAGTGTGCTCTCATCTCGTGCATTTACATATGAACTGCAATGGGGAGAGATTGACTTTTCTGTTGTGTGGAGTTCTGACGAGCTGTGGAGTCCAGATGTAGAAAATGGCAGTGTAGGGGTTCCTCTGGCTTATTGTGAGACTCTGTTGGGATGGCGGGTCAGGGCTAGAACTTGCCTTCCCTCCTGGGCACCTCATGATCAGCTGAGCACAGGGAGAGCCGGTAGCAGCTCTGCCCCATGTGTCTGAATTCAATGGTCTAATAGCTAGGATTTATACACTCTCAAAGCTCAATTTAAAAACTCCAATAACCCCAGAGCCAGAGAGATAGTACAGTGGGTAAGGCACTTTGCCTTTTGCTCAGACCACCTGGGTCCAATCCCCAGATTCCCATTTGATCCTTCAAACTCTACCAGGAGTCGTCCCTGAGTACAGGGTTATCTACCCCTCAAACACCTAAACAGTAATTCAGACGGACATGTGACATCTATGTTCATTGCAGCACTCAGTACAATACCAAGATATGGAAATAACCAAAAGCCCAACTATGATAAGTGGATCAAGAAGTTGTGGTACACATATACATGAAATACTATGAAGCTAGAACAAAATATGAAATCATATAATTTGCCACTGTATGGTATAATGTTGGATGAAATCAGACAACGGGCTCAGAATGATATCTCCTACGTGAGGGTTATGAAGATACACAGTAATGAGCAACAAATGGCCAGAACTAGAAACTGAGCTGCCATACGATCCAGCAATACCACTTCTGGGAATATACACTGGGGGCAAAAAACACTCAGCAGAAACACCATCTGCACGTCTATGCTTATTGCAGCACTGTTCACAATAGTCAGAATCTGGAAACAACCCAAATGCCCAAGAACAGATGACTGGTTAAAAAAAGTATGACACATCTACACAGTGGAATACTACGTAGCTGTTAGGAAAAATGAAGTTATGAAATTGCAAATAAATCAATGGACATGGAGAATATCATGCTGACTGAAATGAGTCAGAAGGAAAAGGATAAACATAGAATGATTTCACTCATTGTGGGATATAAAAAATCATAATATGAAACTAAATGTCAAGGACAGTAGGAACAAGGGCCAGGAGGATTGGCCCACTGCCTCAAGTGCCGTGGGAGAAGGCAGTTGGGACAGAGAAGGGATCACTATGACAAAGACAGTTGGAAATGACCATTCTGGATAAGAACTGGGTGCTGAGAGCAGAAGAATAAACATGATAACCTCTCAGTATCTGTACTGGAAACCAGAATGCCCAAAAGGAATGAGAGAGAGAAAGAGAGAGAAACTGCCATAGACACGGGCTAGGGGGTGGGGTTGGCAGGAAGGAAAATGGGAACACTGGTGGTGAGAAATGAGCACTAGTGGAGGGATGGGTGTTGGAACATTGTATGACTAAAACCCAATAACAAACAGTTTTGTAACTGTATATCAAATGGTGATTCAATAAAAAAAAGCAAAGAGGGAAGGAAGGAAGGAAGGAAGGAAGGAAGGAAGGAAGGAAGGAAGGAAGGAAGGAAGGAAGGAAGGAAGGAAGGAAGGAAGGAAGGAAGGAAGGAAGGAAGGAAGGAAGGAAGGAAGGAAGGAAGGAAGGAAGGAAGGAAGGAAGGAAGGAAGGAAGGAAGGAAGGAAGGAAGGAAGGAAGAAGTGGGTTTAGTGGAGGACAATGGTATAGGGGACGCCTAGGGAAAGACAGGAGCATGTGTGCTCAGGGAGAAGGATGGAAAAAAGGACGACAACACATAAAAACACTGTATTCACACCTGGCCTGGCCTGTAGTCACACCCTGGAAGGTGACTGAGGGGATAGTGTCACTGAACCACTAAACTATGGCAGAGCCTGCTCGGCAACAATCAATTTCGGGCTCCCAAAGAAGTCTTGTGCTATTTATGGGACAACTGTTTAAACAACTAAGCCGACCCTTAGATTATTAATAAGTCCAAGTTGGGCCATATTTAAAAGCAGAAAGACATAGAGAGTGATCGAGACCAATAAGAAATGAACCCACATATTTTGTGCACTGCCAAGGAACTGGGAAGACATAGGCTGCCAACAGACAGAGACCACCATAACTGGGGTCCAATGGTGATGAAATGCTTTAAAACTTCAATGCTTAAAGGAAATCAGAGTTAAGAGTGTCAGAATGACTTCTAACTTAGCTTATATACACCTAAGTTTCAATTTTCTTTTCCCGATATGAAAACTGGTGCGTTAAAAACGTCTCTCTCTCTATGCTGAGAATATAGCTTAAGATATGGCTCTTGTCTTTCATGTGTGAGGCCCTGGCCTCAATCCCCCTGAACAAAAGAGAAAAAGGAAGAAAGGAAGGAAGATAGGGAAGGAGAAAGGGAGGGAGGGTGAGAAGACACTTAATCTTTGCAAATGGTTCATGAGCCTTAGATAATATTTATTTTCATTTTTTTCTTAATTATGGAAAATTCCATCAGCACAATCGTGTTGGTCAGGTCAGTCTCACTGATTAATTCTACGCTAACTGCCACTTTTGCAACCCTTGCCTCTGAGCCTACAACTTACCTGCCTCTCAAATGGACACAGGTAGCATTGGTGTGTATTATGGATGAACACATTGATGAGCTTCCAGTCATTTTTAAAGTCAAGTTTCTGAAAAAAAAGTGAGTGTTGAGTAACAACATAAAAATGGTACTGGTAAGACCTGGGGCCAAAAGAACTTCTTTCTCTTTCATTTCAGAGTCCATACAACACAAAATATGATGTATGGATTCTATTTTTTAGGAAAAATAGAACTCTGCCCAACCTTACTGGGCAAAAAAAAAGTCAGGATCCACATCCAATCCTATTTCATTCTAGAATAATCTCTCAATGCCTTCCCCTAAGTGAAAAGTCACTGAGTCTATTTTCTGTCTTTGGGGAATTTTGTCAACCTAGAAGGGATCCTGAGTTTTATTGGCTTCCAGAGTGTTGCAGTACAGTGTTGCCCAGGGCCTCTGCATCTTGCCTGGAGTTGCCTCCTGCCGGCCACTTTGTAGATAGGAGGGAGGACAGTTTGATATGTGACAGTATATCTTACCATGTATTCTATGTTAGCTGGTATAAATATTTCCTCTCATGCTACCACAATCATCGTGGGACTAGCTAGATCTTACCAGTGTATTTACCTGGCCACATTGGATCTCTAAATAATTAAAATGCTGTTTGACTCCAAGCAAGCACACGTGGCTCTCTAATAAGTCTAAGGGCTAATATAAAAAACAACTATGAAGTAAAGATGAGAATCTTGTGAAGGCTTGGAGAAATATATAACTGGCTATAGAATATTCTTTGGTACAGATGCATGCCTTTGTATTCTGAGATGCAGTTCATCTTAGATGCCCCCCCCCCCCATCTACCAAGGGGCTTCAGTCTTGGCTGGGCAAAATTAATATTCCAGTGGAACTAGGTGAGATCCTGGGAGAAGTTACCTGAGAGGAATTTGACCGAACTACTTTCTGGTGGTGTGGACAGTCTGAATTGAAAAGATATAAAAGCTGTAGATGCTTTCTTCCGCTGTCTTTTGCCTTTTGCCTTTTTGCCTTCTCCCTCTGGACTCCTCTCTGTTCTCGTCTCTGTTGGGCCTTAGCACATGGTTGTGGCCATCTTGGCCTAGCAGTCTAAACCTACACGTGGCCAGAGTCCAGCTAGGAACCTAACTCCGGAGTTTCCTGTTACTGAATTGCATACGAGAACCTGTGAGAGTAAAAGCCTTTTGAAACTTCGCTGGATTCTCATGCCTTTCTCAGTCCGCTGGTCTCCAATCTCCTGGGGCAGAAGAAGATCCCTAGACCCTGCTCCCAGATTTTGTCAGGGCACCCAGCATTCCCCAACACCAGAGGACCATAGAGAAGTTGTTGTTTTTGTTTGTCTGTCTGTTTGTTTGTTTGGTTATTTTTTGGAGAACCAAACTAATACACTGCTGATGAGTTCTTATTGCAGGATCATTGGCATGATCCATTTGTGTCCATAGGCCCTAGGTGCCTGACCACAGAATCCAGAGGACTCTTACCGGGTTCTCTTTCATGCTTCTCACCAGTTCTGTAGCCTGCACACAAGTGCCTGCACAATGGGAAGGGGCAGACAGGAAAATCAGTTAAGCTTAACTTGGTTGCGGGCTGAAGAGCCTGCCCCCACTCCAGTCCTGTGATATCTGTGACCCAGAGGCAGAAAAGTCCCCTATCCCCAATTTCTGGGGACAGGCAATCATATGATCTTCAGTGAGGTCCATCAGGAAGACTTAAATCAATGCAGGAGAATCATTTGACTTGATTTGCTGCAGATTTTTTATTCTAAATTTAAGCCTCTTTGACTTTGCCTTCCCACAGCCCCAAATCCTCTTGTATATAAGCTATAGACCAGCAGGCGCTTTCAACCCTGCAGAGAGCCAGTAGGGACTTACTCAGCACCAGGCCAGGGGTGTCACATCCCTCCTGAGAGTGCATTCAGGCCTCAGAATGGAGGGATTGAAGTATCCAATGATGTCTGAAAGAACTATAGAGAGAATAGAGAGAGAATTTGAGGTATGGCCTAACATTGAGGACCATAATGAGCGACTGACCTCTGCTGGGGAAGGTGCCAAAGTTAGTTACCCCTCTCCAAAGCGTCATTGTCATATGGGCTCTGGAGGTCAACTTAGGAGCAACCCCAGGAATGGGAGGAGTGAGACGTCAGCACCTGTCCAGTGTGAGGTCAGGCTCTGTGCTTCATGTCTTACATCTGTGAAGGGGAAACTGAAGCTAGGCAAGATCTCATGGCAAGCAAAAGCTTCTGGGATTTGAGATAAAGCTCTCAGTAGCCAAAAACTTTTACTGTCACACCTGTCAACTCTGGAGGGAAGAACTGAAACAGGGATGGGTCACTCCCTGCCTCTGCTGAGAATGACAGAAGGGCAGAAAAGGCTCCAGGGACTCAGAGAACATGTCCCAGACTGACAGGCAAAGGACACTAAAAATAGTGCTGTCATTCGCAGCACAGCTGTGGCTGACTCCTGAGGGGAGGAGACAGGACCTGGGTGTGGTCCATGTGGAGATACCGAGCCCTATGGCAACACTGCTGTCTCTGTGGCCTCCTTCCAGCAAAGCCGGGGGCATTGTGGGTGCACAATTCACAAACCAGCTTGAAAGGAGATTCCTTTAAAGGAGCCACAACTGAAGAAAAAAGTACAGGTGGTGACTCAGGACACAGACTGCTGGGCTTTGCCAGCTGGCGTGGTCACCTATGGTCCATGTGACTGCATCTCCCTCATCCTCATTTAAAACAAATAAGCTAACTTTTCCTTCAGTTTTTCTGTTGTGAATTCTTTCCCAATCATGGCACCTATGTGTTACAACACTATATAATGTTCAGGGGTGCAACACTGCAAGTAGCCTGTATGTAGACTGCAGGAAGCCCTCCACTGTTGGAGGACATGTTTAGCTAATCTGGGAGTTTTGTTGTTTTGCTCACTCCCAGATTAATCTTATTTAAGCCAAGGTTCATTCTAATGAGATCTCTCTTCTATGTAAACACTGCTAGAGGGTGTGGCAGTTACAGAAGTCACCTTGATTGAATAACTTCTGACTTATACATCTACTAAGACTTCTATGTTTTCTAGATTGGGCACAGCTCCTCTTTATACCACTGCACCCAACGTGGGACAGTTAGAATTTACCAGGAGACTACCACCCTGGCTACGCTGAGACTAAAGGGAAGACTATAGGAAGGATCATACTAGTTTGCTCTAAGCAGGCGAGTATGACCCTTTCAGTACATGAGAACAAGATACTCAGAATCACCCTGGTGCAGATAATAATAAGGACCTTGTGGGTACCATCTAGATTACATGAAGCTCATGAAGTTAAGATGTATTACTTTATATCAGCCCCCTCTCTCTCCAGTGTTTTACATAAGAGATAATCTCGGATTAGTCCTTGGTGTAACCTTTGTTTATACCTGCAATACGGTGTGGCACTACACTCTGTTTAGGGTTCTTTGTTGGCATGACAACCTCCCGATTGGATTACTTTGGTGTATATAAAGGGGCTGACTTGAGGCCCCTTCACCTTTTGCCTTTTGGTTCCCTCAGCCTTCAGCTTTTGGCTCCTGTGGCTTTTGGCTTTTGGCTTTGGCCCTTTGCTCCTTCTGGGTAGGACTCAGCTCGGGTGACATCCTCTCTCTCTTTGGTGGGAGACTTAGGCTCTTTTGTATGGTCTAAGTTCGGACCCGAGCTAGAGTTTGTTCATTATATTGGATTGCTGTGGAAGAGCTTTTGTACAATTAAAAGCCATTTTTGGAAATGCACCGGACTCGTGGAGTTTTCATCTTTCTCCCGGCGTCCTCGGAGGTAGAAGACAACCTCTGTCCTGACACTGTTGGGGACCCCGCGACGTTCCCCGACACTCCACCAAGAGTTTATAAACCGGAACAGCAGTGAGATATCATCTCAGCACAGCGAGACTGGCACAATTTATAAAGAACACAATAGATTAGAAAGAACTGGGAAAGAATAGATTTCCAAATGTGTTGAACCTCTTCTCTGGGGCATTAGTGCATATCTTTTTTTCTTTAGTGAAATAAAAGTTAGGGAGAGAGAGACAGAGACAGAGAGACAGAGATGGAGAGACAGAGATGGAGAGACAGAGAGAGACAAAGAGATAGAGACAAAGAGACAAATAGAGATAATGTAGGCTTCTTAAGAAGTTTAAAACAAAACATGAGAGCACGAATCACCAGTTGAGATGTGGACAAAATAGAGAATCTTCAGACTTTGGATCGCTGAACATGTATCTGCCCATCCCATTTTGATTTCGATTTTACAGAGGTTTGGGGGGTTACATCTGGTCGTGCTGAGACTGAAGACAGGTCTCACTTGCAAAGCAGGCGTTCTCACCTTTGAGCCATCGCCTTCTTACTCTGCCAGTCCTTCTAATTTAGTCTACGGTAAATCTGTTCTGTTCTATGGCCTCTAGGATGTCCAGAATAAAGGGTCAGGGACCAGTCTCAAATCTGTGTAAAACTGTGACAGCATCCAAGTCATGGCCCTCCTCTTTCAACCCCTTCTTACCTTTTCCAAAGGGCCACACCCTTCCTATGCTCTGTCTGAGCACCAATATCCTACTCACCTGTCAATCAGATGCTGAAAGGGTGGATGCCGGGTCTTATCACCTGCTGGGTGATGAATGCTTAGGGCAGGGCAATTATCTTTGCCATCCTGTCCTGGCTGGAAGTCTAACACTTTTAGCAACTAAGTAATTCAGGCCTGCTGATTCAGCAGGTGACTGGCCAGTTCCACTGTCATTGTGTTCGCCACACTGTCAATTTAGCAGAACATAGTCTTCCCTGTGAGTCTTCTTACTGAACTATGATAAGGGGCTGCCTAGGAGAACTTGTTGATGATTGGAATCTACCACAAATGTGTGGGGGCAGAAGGAAGATAAGGTAGAGAAAGGAACAGTTGCCAATAATAGTCAGAAATAGTAATGATAGACTAGAACTGAGTATTGAAAGTAGGTAAAGGGATAAACAAGATAACCCTTCAGTGTCTGTATTGCAAGCCACAATGCACAAAATGGGAGAGGAAAGAAAGAAAGAAAGAAAGAAAGAAAGAAAGAAAGAAAGAAAGAAAGAAAGAAAGAAAGAAAGAAAGAAAGAAAGAAAGAAAGAAAGAAAGAAAGAAAGAAAGAAAGAAAGAAAGAAAAAGAAAGAAAGAAAGAAAGAAAGAAAGAAAGAAAGAAAGAAAGAAAGAAAAGAAAGAAAGAAAGAAAGAAAGAAAGAAAGAAAGAAAGAAAGAAAGAAAGAAAGAAAGAAAGAAAGAACGAACGAACTACAAAACGTTACTTCAGGAAATAAAAGAAGACCTGAGGAAATGGAGACATATTCCCTGCTCATGGATCGGAAGGATTAACATTATCAAAATGGTAATACTCCCTAGAGCTTTATACAGATTCAATGCAGTCCCTATAAAGATACCCATGATGTTCTTCAAAGAAATTGAACAAACACTCCTGAAATTTGTATGGAATAATAAAACTCCACGAATAGCTAAAGCAATCCTTGGGAAAAAGAAGATGGGAGGTATCACTTTCCCCAACCTCAAGCTCTACTACAGAGCAGTTGTAATTAAGACAGTGTGGTATTGGTATAGAGACATACCTGTAGACCTATGGAATAGAACTGAGTATCCTGAAACACATTCTCAAATATACAACCACTTAATCTTCGATAAAGGAGCAAAAAATATTAAGTGGAGCAAAGAAAGCCTCTTCAACAAATGGTGCTGGGAAAACTGGGCAGCTACGTGGTAAAAAATTGAACTTAGACCTCCTTCTAATGCCATTCACAAAAGTCAGATCAAAATGGATTCTAGATCTCAACATCAGACATGAATTTCTCCTATGTTTTCTTCTATCAGACATGAATCTATAAGGTACATAGAAGAAAACATAGGAGAAACGCTCTACGACATCGAAACGAAAAGTATCTTTAAAGATGACACACCACTGACCAAGCAAATGGAAGCAAAGATAAACAAATGGGATTATATAAAACTAAAAAGCTTCTGCACCTCTAAAGAAACGATGACCAAGATACAAAGACAATCCACAGAGTGGGAAAGGATATTCACCCAATACCCATCTGACAAGGGGTTAATATCCAGGATATATCAGGCACTGGTAGCACTCCACAAGAAAAAAACAGCCAACCCCATCAAAAAAATGGGGAGAAGAAATGAACAGA